>VCCN01000985.1:4185370-4196074 GCA_006491835.1 Architeuthis dux
TTTTTTTTTAAATAAAAGGGAATATCACAGTGCAATTGTAAAATCTTCATCTTACCCTTCCCCATTAGCAAACAATTTAGATCATATTCCTTAAAGTGAAATAAAGAGAGTTGGGGAAAAAAAGCAGTTTGGTGATGGTGAAAAGAACTGACACTAAAAATGACCATCTCCATCCATTCCTTTCTCTCCTTGATACAGTACTTAATGTCTTCACCCACTCATCTTATATATAAAATCCCCCTGATACACACAAAGAAGGCTCTCAAATATAGATTGTGCCCTTATGAATGTACAAGAAAACTTTTTTTTAAAAAGCCACAAAAAAAGTGTATTAGGAATTTCTTCAAATAACTGCAAAATTAGTGCCAACAGAAAGTTACATTTAAATTTCTTGTGTCTATTTTTTTTAATGCTATGCACAATATTTAATCTGTGCATTCAGCACAATGGCTTTCTACTCTAGCAATTTCAGAAGGGAAAAATGACAAACAGTTTTAACTCTATATTAACTCTAAAACTTCTATGATAGTGTTTGAGATTCAACCAGCAAAGTTTGCTATGATTTAGAAAAAATATCTACAAACCAATGAAATTATACATTGATTCATTTGAATCCTTTTCCTAATCTTTGTTGTATTTATCACAATATTTCAGTCACAGCACTTTCTGACTTTGCTCCATTTTGATACTTAAGCCAGATGGAATTAGCTTCAGATCTCTATATCTGTAGAGAAATATTAGTTCATCAGACATTCCTGCTAGCTTTTTGTGGAACATTTCTAAGAGTCTCCATTCCTGTATCATGTCAGGTCTGTACAGATCTGAGAGTTTTTGCACACATTTCTGAGATATCAGCTATCTCAGAAATTTGTACAAAAACTGTCAGATCTGTATGATAATTTCTGTCTGATTTTTTAGATGAAGAATTGTCATTATTATGTATTGATTTATTTGTACTATTATTCTCATTAGATGTTGTTATAGACACGTTTCAATTGTGTACCCCACATTGTCTATTAGTTGTTTTATTCTATCCCTGTGATACCATTTTTGTTCATTCCTACTGAACCAGAGTATATGTGGATTCCACTTCCTGATTCAGAGATTGAACTCACAACCATCAGCTAACTGCAACACTTATAAGATTATATCCACCAGGCCACCATCCTGAAGGACATCAGGTGGTGTAATTTGGAGCTTTTAAATCTAATGTCAGATGGTTTGACATTCATTATCACAATGGGTTTGTAAAAAGTTAAAATAATGGTCTGAATGAATCAATGTAACAACATTTAAGTTCAGAAATTCAGACAAAACTCATTAAAAAATACAGCCGTTTCATGGCATAATTGTTGAACATAAATATGATATGCAATGGGAATGCAGAAATGAATTCTTTCATTTGCCAAAACAGTCTGCTATGTTTCAAAGGTTTTCCTCCTTCATTTCTTTTTTTACATTATTGTTTCTAAATTTTTGCTGATAGTCTTTTTTTCTCCCTGACTATTTGGAGCTCATTCTAGTATGTATTTTCAATTATTGTCTTCACTGTGATTGATTACTTACTGCACAGTGGAAATACAGCATAAGTGACAACAAAAAAAAAAGGGGTGTACAGGAAACTGTAAATTAGATTAACAATTTAGTTACGTGAGCAGAGGTTCGATCTATCACAGGAATTTTCTAAAATTGTAATATGGTCACCAATTAATAATATAAAATAAATGAGAATGATATGAAATGCTTCAGAGAGTGAATTCTGAACAAAATTCTTTTTCTCTTGTGTTTCACAATGTTTATTAGTGTGATTAGTATTTGTTTTTAAATAATTTTAAATAATTCCTCTTCTAAACAAACCATCTGGCCATATTTTAAAAAATAGAACATTTACAAGGGAGGATTCTTGGGTGTAACAAAACAAAACAGACCAACAAAAGACTGTCTTGTAGTGTGAATATCATGGATACTTTTCTTTTTTTTTACTTTGTAGCTTTTAAAGTGTTGTGGTAAAATATGGGAAGCAATGAGAAGCAAAGCAAAGATATTATTTATTACCAGGAACAATTGTTCTAATCAATGAATAACCCTGAAAATAATTAATCACCACAAACCTCTGTATAAAATCTTTTAAAATTAGATTCCCTTTGCTTCTTGTATTTTACCACCACCAGCTATTAAAGAAGAACTAAGAGTATAAATTTACAAAAAAATAAATCAAATAGATTGGTAGCAGTATTTTAAGACTGCTTAGTTCAAACTTAAGCATTTCTAAAAGTCTTTGGAAAACAGATTAAAAGATATTGTACAAATTGATGGTGTGCTGGAGAAATTTTCAGGGATTTGGTTGGGTCCCTGCTTTGTGCTACTCTCTGACCAACTGCTTTCAAATGAAATGCTTTTGATTCCAGACAGCCCTATTTTATACTTCATGTATCTGATCCAATCAAAAGTTTTGATTTTTTTCTGAATTTAATTGAACCATTATTTGCTGGGCTCTATTTAACAAGTCTATCACCACATTATCTTTTTGAAAGTATGTTTGATTTATTTTTTTTATCTTTTGAAGAGACAGTTATAAATATTTTATTTCTTTTTGCACTTTATTTTCAGTCAAAGAATTATATATTTTCAAATATCTGAATGGTTTACTTCCTTTTTTTATATTATCCATAAAGTAGAGTATTTGTAAGTAAAAAGAAGCAACAATTAAGAAAAAATACAGATGAATAAAAGTATTCCAATTGAAATAATTGTATGAAATCTATATTGTCCCAATGTCTGATGTCCAATCTATACTATAATTCCTCTTGTCACGATATATGTCTGTTATGTTCTGATTGGTCAATTGGTAAAAAAACTGACCAATCACAAGAGAGAATTTGGGAACGAAGAAATTTGAATAAAGTAGACAGCAGAGACTGTTTGTTTCTTTGTTTGATGTTTTTTTTTACTATAAATGAAATAAATTAAAATATTATTTATTTTATTTATAATATTCCTTATTTCACTTAAAAAGAAAGCGAGGAGAAGAGGGAGTTCTCCCCTCTTTCTTTTAAAATGTAATAAAGAATATTATAGGGAGTTAGGTAGTTTACTAAAGGGGTAGGAAGAGAGAGAGGGGGGACCAAGGGGTGTTAGGTAGATTAATAAGGGGATATGAAGAGAGGGAAGGGACAAATTTAGATAGTTTACTGAGGGGGTAGGAAGAGAGAGAAGGGAGAAAAGAAAGTTAGGTAGTTTACTGAGGGGGTACAAAAATCTTTGCATATGAAACTAATCCATGTTTGTATAACATTTAAATAGAATCATGGACTGGCAATGAAGATTGGAAGGGATAAGGAAGAGAAGCATAGCCATAGGGTGAGAGAAAAGCAGAGGTATGAGATAATGGATAATCTTCCACGTGTTCAGCTAGTTGTTCTAAATCTATATTGTCCTAATGTCCAATTCTACTAAATCTTTCTTTCCACACTCATACTAAAAGAGAGCAAGTTTGTCCCACTTAGAATAATTGTACTAAGAAGCCCAACTCGCCTGTGGGTCATGTGGGAATCAACATATTAAGGCAAAACTTTGAATATTTAACTGATTTTAAAACAGTGAATATTCAGGGATTAACATCAGAAGTTATTTTATGTGTTTATCTTCAGTTAGTCTTAATTCAAATTTATTTTTGGATGGGTTAAATTAAATTCAGATATTTATTTATTTTTGTTTACCTGAAAACACTGCAGAATTTAAAGCCCATATAATGATTTTGTTTTTGTGCTGCTTTTTGAGATTTACAAATGCAAATTTATCTATGATCAGACAATGCAAAATGAATTTAAACCCCTTTAGATCAACCAGACTTGTAACAACATTTTTTCTTCTGTTTTCCAAATAATAAATTTCCCTTGCGGAAAAAAGGGTAAAATTAAAAGAAAAAAAAAAGTAAAAATAGAAATTTTCTTTTTCTCTTAATTTTTCCCAAATTTGTCCTTTTGGTGGATAAAGCATTTCTATCAGTATTGCCCCTGCCTCCCATGAAACAAACCAGTGTCAGACAGTGATTGGCTGACAAAATGATTACACCAACCAATCAACATCATTCTTACAAATGGTGCTTGCTTATGCTTTGAATATATATTATATATGTAATATATATATATATATGTAATAAATATATATATATATAAAATATACACACACACGTACATATATATATGTAATAAATATATATATAGTACATACATATATATATTTATCATATACATAGATAGAGAATCAGATTGAAAACTCACAATGCTTGCAGATAATACAAAACCTTGTATTTTTCCTCTGAGTATCATATGTCAACAACAAGAAAAACAATTAAAAAAATGACCAGCAAAGAATATATTTTACAGGGGGAATGGAATTTTGTTGTAAACATTTTTTCTTTTTTATATTTTTTGTTTGAACCGACTGTTTAAATTTTGGTGGTGGTGGTGTGTGTGTGTATATGTATGTAGCCGGTTAAAAATATTTTAACAAGAATTATATGACTTTAGAGATTTTAAAAAATGCCATTGGAAAACCTAAAAAAAAAACAAAATGGAGGTTTGACCCAAACGGCAGATTATCTAGTCCGTTAAGTCTTGTTTGGGATTTGCCTGGTCAAGAGAATATGAGAGGAAGCTACATACTACATTGGTCTAAAAAATATACATACTACAGTAGCACAATAAGCTTTATGGCATTTTAGTGGAATTTTGCTGTTTTCTCTCTTTTTTTTCAATTTCTTTTTATATATAGTTTTTAGAAAATTTTTTTGTTATCTTCAAATGATTTTGGGATTATTTTTTTTCACTGAGACTGTCAGCTCAGATCAATCATATAGATAATATTTTTTTGTTTTGTCAATATATGTTATATATGTATATATAATATATACATACACACACATTTATATTTCAGTCCTTGGTAACAACTATTTGTAGATGTTTACTACACAGAATTTGTTTTTTAGTTTTTCATTTTTTCTTTGTTTTTTTTTCTTTTTTTCTTTTGTTTTCAACTACAAGTTCTGTCAAAAGAACATTATCTACAATGTACAATATTTGCCTTATTATCAACTAAGCCAGCTCTTTTGTAGTCGTTCACCTCTTCCCTTAATAGTTACAAACAAAAAGGAAAGAAAATTCTTTTATAAACTCAATAAAAAAATTAAAAGTGAACAAAGAAATAATAATGACAAGATAATAAGCAGTTTACTTATGACTGACAAAATAAAAATATTTTTTTTGTTTTTTGTTTTAGATAACATCTTAAATGGATTGTTCATATTTCTGTCACAGAAACACCTTTATTTAGATCATCTTAAACAACAGAAGTGTTTATCAGTTCAAATGTCGACTTTTAGTTAGTCACTAACTCAGTTAGTCAGTGTTTCCCAAGCTTTTTTGGCTGCGACCCTCAGGGCGGAAACATAATTTCAGTGTTTCTTCATTTAGTTTTATCCACTGAATTTTACTTTAATTTAATAATCAAGTACAAGTATTGGACGTGGACAGACTGGAATACGTCAGGAGTTTTCATACATTTATCAATGCTTCATTATTCACAACTATTTTCCTGTTCCAGAGCCTCAATGACGCTTTATATTTTGAAATTGTGATTTAAATATATTTGCATTATTTTTTACTTTAAACATTTTTCATTTTTTTTTCCAAACCATCCTGTGACCCTTAAGAGCATCCTGCCACCCTCATTTGGGTTGCGACCATGGGTTTGGGAACCACTGAGTTAGTGTCTGGTAAACGGAACTTATGATTAGGTCCGAAATATCACACATGCAACGTACACATGGAAAAAGAAAAACGAACAGCAGTAAGATGATCCCCATAAAGAAAGAAATAATAATGATAGTGATAAATAATTTCTTTTCAAAAACCCAACAAGATTGAAGTGTGTATTCACTGGGAAGAAAAATCAAACACCAAGACAGTCAAGTCAGGGTTACAGGTATGTCATTTATAAGAAATATATCATTTTGAAAATTTTGTTGTAGACTTTGGAGCCCCAAAAGAGGAAAAAAATTCATGTAAGAGGGACAGATATGAATATATCAGGGATCATTACTCTCCCTTACCCAAACAACTAGATGTTAATTTTATTTATTTATATTTTTTTTTATATCACTTGATCCAATAATATAGAATTTAGGGAATAATTGACTAGCAAAGAAGTGTATAAATTTCTGTAATACACATTCATTTTTTTATTACTTTATTATTTTAGTGTGTTGTGGATTTTACAAATAAATAAATGAAAACAGGTTTAGAAAAACGTGTCCCAAGTCTAGATGCCTGCTCATTGGCTTACCATGACCCGACCCTGTTAATATCAAGTCTGACTTGTCAAAGTATAGACATCTTTAACAAATGAGCCATAACCCCTGCCCACAATTAGATTGTTTTAATATGTATAAACATGCCTTTTGTTTGGTGAAAAGGTCAAGAGAAAAATATATCTATTTAATCCAGTGTACCTTGGAAATACCTTAAAGGTGAAAAAGAAAATAATTGCCATATTTCCCAGCATTTTGACTAAATTTTGAATAAACATAAAATTAAGTATAATTTATACACTTGATTCAGAGCTATGTCAAAAGGTGCAAACTCTTTAAAACTTCTTGAGATTTTAGTTTACACTGAAGTTAACACAGTATATTTCCAAGTCTGGAGTTATCATCAAATTTTAACCAAAATAGATACCACCAATTTTCCTCCTCAATTTTTGCCACTTTTTCGAACCATATCAGGTGGGATGCAGGGGTTTGCAGGCTGGTCCTTCTATAGGGCCTGCAACATGCTGGGCATTACAGGAGCCAGTAGGAGAAGGGCCATCAAGTTGGCCACTGAGGCAGCAGAAGTTGCTTCAAGGTGGCTGTGGATCAGGAGAGGAGAGCTGTGGGTGAGGTAGAGCTATCTAGACACAAGCCGAGGGGGGGGGGCTTGGTCAACTCTGCCTGGGTTGCCTGGGTGAGGGTGTTTGATTGTTGAAAGACCTGAAACACCGAATGACCACAGGAAGCATCACTGATGATGTGTCCACGTGCATCACAAGATGATGTATGTGAAAAAAGATTCCCTTTTACTTGACATCCCATCTATCAGGGAAGATGGGTGTTGCTTCAAGCTCTGATCAACTAAGTAAGTTTATCGCCTGTTATGACAGTGATACCTAAGAAATGGCTCACTTTGCAAGGTTTTGAAAATTAAATTTTGTTTTTGGGCCTTAAGGCATTACTAAGTGAGTCTTTGTTTTTTCTTTTAATCAAAGTGACCAATTAACCTAAATTCAATAGACATTAGTATGAATTTAATGATCTTGGATCAAAGCACATGATAAAAAAGTTGAATGTAAACAAAGTAATTAATTATTAGACTCATATAGGAAGAAGTTGGCAGGAAGAAGAAAATACATGGTGTCCATAAAGTCCCTATCTATTTTTGTATAAACAATGTAATAAAATCATTTACTTTATGGACACCCTGTATTTAATGTGTTGTGTTATAACAACCTCATAATAATAAATTATAATTAGTCAAACACAATCTGATTATTAATTTAAAAATATCTGTAATTAACTGATCTAGTCGTTTCATGTTAGTTTAGATTAGATCAAATGTGGTGCAAGTTGAGGAAGTATATATGCATTTTTTTTAAAAAGGTCCAAGTGGAATAGGGTGGAGGGGCAATTTTTAGTAAATTTAACAGTAAGAAAAATCTTCATTTACTCCTGCAAGCAAATCAAACTTACTTTGAAGTAAAATTGAATTATACAGACATTATGCTGTTCTAGACCCATTATACACCTGGATCATGGTATAATTTTATTTTAAACATTTAGTTGGTAAAAAATAAATAGAAAAATAAATAAATAACCCTTATCCACAGTCAGGGTTCTTTGCAAAAGTAAGTTTGTTAAAGGTCATGATAACAAACTTTGTTTCAATTTTCAATAAAAATTATACCTTGTACCAGATGTATAATGGGTCTGGAACACTGTAAGCAATTATATAATTCAATAACTTTGATTTAAAGAAGGTTATATTTGCCTCATAAGATTTTACCCAACAATCAACACCAACAACTATAGAAAATGGCAAGAATTTTGTTTAGTTTAGTGGATAACAACTGCTTCAGGTTGTACTGAATGACCTATTCATGATATTTGATCAAATCAAGAGGCTGCTATGATCTTGACAGACTTTTATTTGAGTTCTGTCTGATGTTCCAAAATATATTATTGCCATCATTCCATGATGAAAGGACAATGAAGAGAATACTAGTCAGAAGAATTCATGGAATAAAGACATATTTTGGCAGATTGTGGTAGAGTTCTTGACTTTCTATACAAAGTCTGCTCCATCCAATGCTCAAATAAAAACATTCTGCATTAATTAATTTAAAAAACGCTAAGAACGAGATCTTTCAAAAAACAGTAATTGTAAAGAAAGCACCAAATTAGCTGTATAGCAAGCAGTCTGCATCACGACACTACTTTCTGCATTTGAACTCTACACACTCCATGGACATAATATCAAGATGCAGGAGGTATTTATATGTTTTTTAAAAAAAAAGCACCTATGATGTGTCTTGGGACTGTCTGGTTGAAGTGAGGAGCTTAGGGTAATCCTTGAAATTTTTTATACCCAAACTTACAGTATAAAAAGAAGAAAATTAATGACATCTGCATTGGCTTTGATATAAATGGCATGATAAGCTATTGTCTTTGAGTGTGGAATTTTACTTTTTAAAAAAAAACTTTCAGAAATATATGTAACACCTTTTATTTATATATATATATATATATATATATATATATATATATATGTTTATGATCGTCACTTCTGAAAAATGGAAGTTGTATCATCAGAAATGAAAATATGTCTGGAAATTTCTACAGCAACATGCATGAAACTATGCATCAATAAAAAGACTTAGTTTCGAACTACAATATAATGATTTAGCAAACATATTAGAGCACTCAATCCATGAATTGTATGGTCTTAGAAGAATACATGTCTGTCATTGTCATTGTCATGTGTCAAACATTGCACCCAAAGGGTTAAAGAGAACACTTACAAGCAGTACCTGGAAGGAACTGAATTAGAAAAGAAAGGAAAATAAGAGAGAGAACAAAAGGGACTTGTGATCACAGGTCATTGACTTAGAACTTGGTAGACTTTTATGATAATACCATTGTCAAAACAGATAAAACTGAATATGAAATGTCAGTCTACATGACTTACTGTATTTACACATAGAAAAAAAGATAGATCTTAAACCCAAGGTTTCCAACTGGAGGTTTAGGCCAGGAATTTTCATGAGGTACCCAAAGTATGCTGTGGCTTATTTTTGTTTATTTATCTACTTATTTATTTTTAAAGCTGTCTTCCTTAATTGGCTGTCAAAGAGTACTGGTGAAGAAATAGGGAGGACAGTTTGTATTTATGTTTATATTAGTAAATTTTGGCTTATGAAGAAAATCTATTAACAAAAATCTCAGAGCCTACTGTAGCACAATGGTTAGCAAGTTTGTCTTATGGACTAATTTTTTAGCATAACGAGTTTGATCCTCACAGGTGCCTCATTATTACCAGGCTAAGCTACACTTAGTAAATAACTTTAGAGCAAAAATTTGACAAGTGGGATAAAGAATTTTCTTTTATTATATATATATATATATACTTTTTATAAGTGACCTTGTTTTATCAGGTATTTGAAAATTATGTTAAAATATTCTGGTTTCTGGGTTTAATCTTATAGACAAAAAAGTGGAAGGGATAACACAAGAGGTATCACTCATAATTCATATTTATTTTTATTTATTTGGAAGGATACATTGAGAGTTAAATTAACATGTACATTTTGTGGATAATGTAGATAATTAAAGGTGTGATAAAAGTTTTTTAATCATTTTTTAAAATATATATATACATGATTTATATGGTGGGGGAACTAACTTCTACCTTTCACAAAATAAAAATTATAAAGGAAAGGCCAACTACATTAAAAACATAATATGTACAATAATTCTTATTATTTGGGACTTTTGCCAGACTAGGCTAAGTTTCATAAATATAATTGTGGGACCAAGCTATAGAGCAACAGTTAAAAAGCTAGTTTCACAAACCATTGCTAGTAAATTTAATTTTCATTGGTCACTCCATTGTAGTGTCCTAGTGCTGGACTAGACAAGGCTTTGCATACCTATAGTAGGAGGCACCTGCTGTTGTGTGGTAGTTAACAAGCTAGTCTTGCATGCTTTTGCTAGTAAGTTTGATACTCACTGAGTGCTAGACTGGACTAATCCCAAGCCGAAGAAAATAGCTACAATCATAGGTTAAACATTAATGTCAGATTATAAATTGGCCTATCTTAGAGGTAATTTTTGGAAAAAAAACAAACTGTAAGAGTATGTGTATATTTTATATATATATATATAAAAATTAATACATGTATGTATGTCCATATGTATGTTCTGAATTGTAGGCCACAGGTGATGTGACTTTTTCTGACTGTGTATCCAAGTGGATCAAAATGGTTTTTTCCCAAATTTTACTAAATCTTTGCTTTTTTTATGATTTATTTATTTTCTGAAATGCTCGGATGCAACAATTCTGATTGAATACATTCTCGGACCAAGTGAAGATTGTCAGCATCTTTTTAAAG
>VCCN01000985.1:4196956-4208520 GCA_006491835.1 Architeuthis dux
ATATTTGAATTTCTATGAAACGATTTTTTAAGAAAAAAATTAGTGAATTTGTTTCAGTTGAAGAGTCCATAGTTGCAAATTGTGGGTAGGAGGTATCCTGATCCATTTTCTTCATATTATTTATTAACATATAAGTTTTGTATCAGACCTCCAATAGTGGGAAATCCAATGAGGATTGAACTCACTAATAACGGTCAGCAGGTTTCGCTTAAAAATACTAAATTTGTTTACCAGGAATAGTACATAGTTTGAAATGGTGGGTAGGAAGTATTTTCTTCAGGGAAATTTTAACACACCTTCCCAATAGAAGAGTCCAGTGTTACAACAAGAGAACCAAGGAAATCACACTGTTCATTATTAGAATGAATGAATATATGTGTGTGTGTGTGTCCCATAAATAAAGCACAATTTGTCCAAAAATTAACACCAGTTCTATCTAGGGAAGCAATTATTTAATAGTTGCTTTCCTTAGAACTGGCATTAATTTTGGGACAAATTGGGAGTTACTTCTGTAACACATAATTATTCAGACTAAAGTTTGAACACAAAATGCTTCTGGCTTCTAGTTTAATGTTCTACCAAGAAGCTAATCTTTAAATGGGTTTAATTACATTTCCTTAATCATTTAACTTCTTTTAGAGAAGTTGTCCTTCATGCTTTGTCATGTATTTGTTTTTTAATAATTAACATTATAAGTTAGACTTAACCTATGGAATTTCCAAAGGTTCATTTACTTCCCTTCCCAAAATGATTACAACTGGCTTTGTAGTCAGAAGAAGAGATGGTAAGTGTTAGCTTATAATCTGTAATATTGATTGCTAATAACTAAAACATTATCCTCGGCATACAGTTAGGAAGTTGAAAGGGGATAATGGAAGATTCTCCTTTATTTTACTTGAGCAATTTATTATACAAGAGTTTTTATCTATTGTTTCAAAGCCTATGGAGGCACCAAGAGTGAGTTTCTTTCTTATAATCAACCATTTGCTAGACACCCTTTCTGACACCAGCCTCTAACATACAGCCCAAAGCTTTGTCACTGAGCTATACAAGAGTTGAATTATATACTTACAGTTATCAAGAACATTTTTACGGGCAATTTTCTCTAATGCCATGCCATGATTTTTAGATCATATATAGTTCACAGTTGCTTGCTCTTCCTCACCAGCTCTTGAAGGTAGGATAATTCAACAATTAAAAACAAAAAAAAACTGGAGATTTTAGGAGGTATACTTTTCTTTTCTTTCTTCAGAAATAGAATTGCGCAGAAAAAGGTAATCTTCTTTTCCACTTGAAATGATATTAGCAAATAGCTCACAAAATCAACCTTTATACAGCCCTTCATTTTTTGGTGGGGGACTAATGTCATGTGTTTACCAATATCAAGGAATGGGAAGTATCAAAAGAAACTATATTAAACCCTTAGAATTTTTTATTTTCAATCCTGACAGTATTTTTTTTATTTTTGTATTTTTATTTTTAAGAGTCACTTTAACACAGTTCGATACCCAAACAAACTAAATGACTAAGGCTTTTTTTATTTCTTCTATTCTAAACCAAACATTTTCCCAGCATTAGGACACAAGAAAAGGAGGGAGTTAGGGTTGAAGGAAGTGGCTAATATTTAAAGCCATACTTTTGCATTGCTTGATTTAAGTTTGCATATGAATAAAAAGTAATGTTGAAAAGAGAGGTAAAAAAAAATCTTGTTGGGTTTTTAGAGAATGAAAAATCATTTTTTTTTAATCCAATCCCAATTCAAGTACAAAAAATATTAAAGAAAAATGTATTTATGACGTTTTCTAGATAATAATAAAAAAAAAAAATGTAATGAAAAAAATGTTTAAAACAATTGACAAAAATGCATATTTTCAAATGAAGTTAACAAAAAGATAAGCAGTACAATATTGATGGTTTGGAAATGGAAAGGAGCAGGAGGAAAAAGAGATAGAAAAAAGGAGGAAGAAAAAATAAGGGGGGGGGCGGTTTAAAGGAAAAAAAGGAGGGGAAAGAGACAGAAAAAAAAATAAAATAAAAGGAAATAAAATGAAATTCTGAAATGTTTTTATTGCTTTTAGTGAAAAGGTAAACAGACTACAATTACCAAGAGTGGCCAAACAAGGCCACACACACACAAAAAAATTGAAATCGGGAAAGGGTGGGTTAAAAATGCATGTTTTTTTTTTCTGTACAGGGAGTTATGATGGCCAGATATTCAAAATTTAAATAAGTAAACAACCACAAAAGAAAGAAAAAAAAAAACAAAAACAAATATATATAATCATTATTATATACACACACCCACACACTTGATATATATATTTTTTAATTGATAATGTTTTGTTTGTTTTTTTGTCAGGGGGGTGGGTAGGAAAAAAAGAAAGTCTGCTCATAACAGGCCCCCCCCCATTTTGATTCATTTATTTTTTTTTAAAAGATTTTTAAATATCCTTTTAATTACTTGCATTTAATATCTTTTTTATCATTTAAAAAAAAAATGGTCGTAAATTTATATTACACTGTATAGAAATGGGTCTTCAACATTGGATAAAAACATATAAATTTACTTTATAACTGGTTTTCTTTTGGTCTGTACAAGTATCTCATTTTATTTTCATGAAAAAAGAAAAGAATTTAAAGGAAATTCGTTTTCAAACATTAACTTAAAAAAACCCAAACAATATCTATATAATAAAATGAATGCACCAACCCTGTCAGCAGATTGCGAATTATTGCATAAAATACAATTTTTCTTCTTTAAAGAGAGAAATGATAATCTTTTAGCATTTATACATGCCTACTTATTTGCCAGGAGAAAAAGATGTTATCTCCTCCATTTATCTTTGTCCACATATGTAATGTATGACTTTTAAAAGTCAACATTTTAAACCCCCCCCCCTTTGAGTCTCCTGGGACATGTACCACAAGGTTTCTAGGACTGCTGGAATATATGTCCTGTCTCTTTTAAAGGTCTACTGGGATATTTTAATTCAGGCATTAAGCACCTTGTTAGGTCAGTCTTGAAATGTTTAAGAGAAAAAAGTCAATGGAAAATTAAAAATAAGGATTGTCAAAGTATGTTTTAAATCTAAATAGTCTTTGGTCAAATATATGCATATACAAAATTTAAAAAAAATTCTTGTACTAATGATTTTCATTCAGATAAATCTTAATATTACATATATCCATTTTTCCTTCTAAATTGTGAGCAAAAAATTGCCTTACCACCATTTTTATCTATTTATTTTAAAAAAATTTCATAATCATTCAGAGTAAGCAAAGAGTGAATAACACTTTGGTTTTCCTTTTCAGTTTGAATTTACAAAAAATAAATCAAAAGAAGATTGTCTGACATTTTTCTCTAATAGATTCATTGGTCAGAGCAGTTAAACTCTTCATAAAAATTTCAATTTTTAATTTGGTGAATTTTATTTCCGAAGTGTTAAAACAGCTTCATTTTGGTGCTTAATTATGCTTTAAAAGTTAAAGTTTTGAATATTATTTTTTTAAAGATTATTTAAAAAAAAAAAATAACTCCAAAATATTTTCAATTTCATGTACTGGAGTTTTTTAATTTATTTTTTGCAAAGAAAAAAAAAATAACAACATTATAGTTGTTTCCATTTTTAAACATAAATTTTAAAGTTGAAGTCAGTGAAGTGCTAAAAGTTTGTATTTTGGTGTAAATAAAAACAGGATAAGATACAGGAATTATTATTCATTAGGATTAAACACACTTGCAATCAACTTGGTTTAAACTGAAGTTTAAACATTAACAGTCTGCTTGTAAAGAATTGTATTTAAAATAATTTTTTGGGTTGGAATAATATATTCCATCACCAATGTGAAATTTGGCTTTTATCATTTATCCACAATAACAAAGACTTCAGTTTTTTCTTTTCATTTGTTCAGTTTTTATTTTTTGTAGATTAAATATTTCCACCACAGTAAAGTATATGGAATAATTCCCCCTTTGCCAATATAATGTGCCAAAAGAAAAAGAAAAAAAAACTGCTGACAGGGAAGTAAGGTGTGCATAAAAGAAAAAAATATCTACTCTTTAATTCTTTTCCAATGATGGGAAGAGAAAGGAAGGGTGGGAAGGAGACATGGAGGGTGGGAAGGAGGGTTTCACTTGAGACAGCAAAATTTACAGGCAGGCTTAATTAACTTACTCATCACCACAAGAAGCAAAAATATTTATACTAAATCACATGAGAAAGATTGAATAAAATTTTTATATTTGTAGATATTTATGCACCACTTGGGTATTATGAATTTTACAAGTACACAAATGTGTATGTGTGTGGGCTCTGGGTGGTGTATGCATGAAAGACTTGCCTGAAGCCTTAGATATCCATCCTTGGCTTAAAATAACTCAAGCCAACCACTCTACATTTTTTTTTCTTTACAGAACCAACATCTATATAGCATGATAACCACTCCATTTGTTTCCCCCTTTTTATAGAGCAGAATTAAGAATTACCCTTAGTGGCTAAAAAAATAAGTTATTTTTAATTGTAAAATAAAATTTAAAAAATGAAAAATAATGGTTTTTCAGAGTGGATATTTTCACCCTTTTGAATTTGGTAAAAATTTAAAACAAAACATGAATGCAAGTCAATTGAGGATAAGGGCAACAATTTTTTTAAAAAGATGGTATTGCCTTCTTCCTCAATAAACAACAAATGGTTCCTGATGCAAGGAGAGAGTTAACAGTCACATAGTAACCACAAAAAAGACGCATGTGTTAAAAAGATTTTTAGGGAGTCAGGGGAGATAAATAATACCAACATTAGCAGCAAGTTCTGCTCAGATGCAATCATGTATGAGGAAGTTAACAATATGCGAACCTTTCACTTGAAGATGTAAAATGATGCTTCAAGCTCAATATTAAGCCATATATATTTAACATTACGCAGAAATTGGAATCAAATATTTCTTCCAACAGATAAATACAAATTTTTCTTTCATTAAAGACAAAAAAATTTCACCATGGAGGAAGAAAAGAAAAAAAAAAAAAAAAGGGAAAATGGTTTTATTTCTTGTGGTGATAAAGTGATTAAAAAAATTGTTGGTTAAAAATGTTTGCCATAGAATGAACGAATATTTGAATGAATTTTTTAAAAATAAATAAAAGAGTAATAATGAAATGAGGAGCATAAATTAATAACTTCTCCCAGAACGTTTTTTAAAAAAGTTTTTTATTATAGATTGTAAGCTTCTACAATGCCCAGCATGAATAGAAGTTTGGTCGAAATGGGAAACACAAACAAAAGTTATCTCCCTTAATTTTTTCACACTTTGTAACAAGGTCATTTTTTTTCAACGCATACGAACAAGAATAATATTAAAAAGAGGGTCTATTAGAGAATCGACAGAAAATTCTTTATAGACAAGTCCAACTAGAAACTTTTGCAGGATGAAATATGAAACTAATAGATAACGTCTAGATATTCTAATAAACCAATTAGAAAAAGAAAAGAAAAAACTTATATAACAGTAAAAACCAATGCTTCAAAACTTTCATTCACATAAAATCTATTTGCAATATTAAGAACTAATTGATAAGTAATAACTTCTTTGAGAATCCCAAGAGCATTTACATCTATAAAAGAGGCTGTTTAAAACTACTATAAGTAAATGCCCAACAATTAAAAACAAATATAAAAAAAATGCAATAGTAAAGATTAGTGTTATGGTTATCAAGATTCTGCAATGTCTATGATTCACTCTCAGATAATGAGGTTTTTAATCCAAGTCAACTTTAGGAAGAGTTCCCTGATGTATAGCAATAGCAGCCCAATGTTGAACTTTTAATGCTATGGCCTTTTTGACCATATTCCAAAAAAACACTATTAGAAACCGTCAACCAAAACTGTCAACATAGGTTTCTTCAGTTTTTAAACTGGTCCGGCTGGCCTTTTCAGGTCGATATATCGCCCGTGTAGTGTTTTTGGCTACATTATCAAGTCCGATATATCGGCCTGGCAGTGCTATAAGGGTTAAATGTTGTTTAAAGCAAAACCAGTAAGATGACAAAGAAACATAGATAGCAATAGGAAGATAATCTACTTTGAAGAAGGATTTTTGTGGTGTGCATTTTCTGGAAACAGGAGTTTGTTAAAGGTCATAATCAAAAAAATTGTGTAAAGGAAAATGGTACCAATAGATATTTATTAGACTAAACCACCTTTAACACAGAACCCCAATCACTGATCTGTATAACTAACTTGCTAAGCACTGAACTACAACTAGAATTCTGGTTATGGTAACTTTATAGTTGCATCGTGCAGAAGATAATGACAGTTAAATGCTCAAGCATGTCCAAAAATAGATTTCTCTTTAGAAACATTAAAATAATTTGATAAATAGTTATCGACAGTCTTAGTGTATAGTGCTACTTAATTCATATTTCAGAGATGAAATATCTTATCAAAAGAAAGAAAATAAATGAATAAGTCAATTCAAGAAAAAAATGATCAGAATTTCATATTCCTGATTTGGATAATGTAATTATGTTGAAAACATTTAAGTTCAGTGTAATTTTTAACAAAATACATAACCAAAATCAAAAAAGATATTTTCTACTATACGAGAAAAAGTTTCATGTGGTGCCTGCTTGTAGTGTTTCATATATATACAATTGTGTAGGGCTAAAATCAAAATAAGGCACCACTAAAGATATGTGTAATTGTGACTAAGTGTATTGTAACAAGTGTAAATATTTTTCTGCTATAAAAATGTTTTCAGTTCTATTTACAAAATAGTCTGCGAAGCATTAACAATTTAAAAAAAAAAATTACTTCTTTATGGAGCGACAATAAGAATTGATGGTGAGGATAAAAACGTTTTTTTTTCTTTTTTATAAAAAAAAGACCAAAGATAAATGTCATTTATGAAAATAGACACTCTTTTAAAAGGTTTAATTTGTGCACTAAGTATGTGTAAATTGGTTTAAAATGTACAGTTTACTAAACGTTTTAAGACTTTAAAGTTAAAAACTAAGTAATGATTTAAAATTAAAATAACCCCCAAAAAGTTTTTTAAAATATTTTCACCTGAGTTTATATTCACCACAAATGTATTTTAAAAATTTAAACTGATAAATTTTCCTAAGGGTGAAAAAACAAAAAAAAATACTGACGTTAACTCAAAACAACATACACTTGGCCTTTTAAACAACTATTTTAATGAGTACAGAAAATAGCCATATCAGAATTATTATTTTATCCTGATTATTTTCAGCTATAATAATAAAAATTTGGCAGTATTTTTTTATAATTGTTTTATGTTCTCAAAAAAGAAACTTGCTGAAACTGAAAACACGAAAATTTTCATACAGAATATGAAGTCAGGTGAAAACATCCTGAAATTAATTGTGGGTGAGGGAGTTAAAAGAAAAGCAACCAGGAATAAGTTAGTGTTGTAGTAAGTGGTCACTCCTGATTGATAATAAAATCAAATAAATGGAATGTATTCTCTTTTTGATAAGATAGTTCAAAGCCTAAGTTTTTAGTTGGACTTGATTTTTAAGAATATAATGGCCACAAAGAATGAGGTATATAGTTTAAATAAAGATAAGGTCAATATTTAAAAAATATGAATACATTAAAAAATTTATAACTGACAAATTAAAGTATGGTAATAGATTTAAAAAGAAAAAAATAGTGAATTATATTTTTAGAACCATTTGTGAAAAGAAAAAGTCCTATTGCCATCGTTGTAAAAAATAGGATGTCATATTAAACCCCTTTTGACCGAAGTGTTATATTCAAACATAGTTGACACATACATCAAGTATAACATGGGATATATATATATTATATATATATTACACACACACGCACGCACATATAAGGTTGCTTAAAATGTGGGTTAAGTTTCTCAGTTTAAAAGTTTTTTTTCTTAAACAAGTGTTGATGAGATTTAAAGGATATTCTTAGTTCATATCAGAAATTGACTTGCATGAAGTCTTTTAAACAAAACATATTTAAAGAGAGATTTTCATGAAATAAGGGTAACTATTGATATATCACTATCCAGTTGCTATTTTCTTTAGGGGGGGTTAAAATATTTTGAAAGAAAGAAAATTCTGCAAAATGCAAGTTTATGAAATTTTATATATGACAAAAAGTGTTGAAACATTTAAAAATATTTTTGTAGAATGTTTATGAATAAAATTTAATGATTGCTTATAATTCAATATTACAAATTATATTGCCATAATTTAAAAAGAAAAAAACGAATGAATTTTGGATGTTTATCTGAACATGCTTTGCTAATAAATGAAAAAAAATGTAATTTGTATGAATCTTTACAAGGTGAAAATTGCTTAATCTTCAGTAAGTTTGAATTAAAATAAATAACTATTTTCAGTTTTGTCATATATAAAGAGGATTTGTTTAAATTTTAACGTAAATAGTGAACAAATTAATAATATTTAAGCATCAAATTAAAATTAAAGATTAAAACAGAAAATAAGGTAAAGAATTTGGAATCAATTAAAGCATGAGAATATAAAGATAAAATATTGATTAGTATAAACATTTTTCAAACAAAGAAAATTGAAAAAATATTCAGAACTCTCATTCAAAAACAAAATACAATACAAATATTTAGTCTCCTCTTAAAGAGTTAAATATAAAAAGGAAAAAAGCCAAAACAGAGCTTTGCAATCAAATTGCTTTATTTTTTTTAAAAGAAAAACTTTATTAAAAAATTATGAAAACATAACACCATCAGACCAAGGGAGGTAACTCTTCACACGAGTCATCTCCTATCAAAATTTAACTGGCTAAGTAATGGCGAATGTGCGTTCGGTTTAATTTTTATTTTTTTAATCTTAGAAAGAAAGGTAAAAAAAATTTGAGTTTTATGAAAATGAAAAATACTACGAGAAACAACTAGGGGAAAGGGAGAAGGAATTATGATGCTTTAACGTTTTTAAAAAGCTAACATTTTTGTAAAACAATAATTCATTTGAATTCACAATAATTATTAGATATTGTTGAGGAAGGGACTACCTGGACAGTGTCCTCATGTTAAAATAACACAATATAGCTATTTACTAAGCTTAACTTAGTCTGGCACAAAGCCAAAAGGGGATAACAGAGGTGGGAAGATTGTGTTGCACCAAGCTTCCAAGTGGAGAGGGCCTACTTGCCTTGAAAATCAACATTTGAAACCCTACTTTTCACCTGGGCTCAAACACTGACCATTGACACCAGTGGGAAATACACAACTATTTCAGCCACCAAGCAGACGCCTAAAATAACACGAAACATTAGGAAAATGTTTTGAATTGTCACATGAAGGCATAAAGCATAAAATTTGAGATCTGTACATTTATTAGTTGAATATAAGAAAAAGGAATATAAATGAAAATGTTGCAATGTTTTGTTTTTTTTTTTATTTTGAGGGCATAATCCAAATATTCACTCCTGACAATATTAACAATCTTATACTTAAATTTTAAAGTAAACATATTTATTAGCATTGAAATCTTCATGGTTTTATTTTGAAACATGATATCAGTTAAATTCAGGGTATTTTTCCAACACATCATTTTTTTTTAATATCCCCAGTATTTTTTTCTTAACAATAACAAGCTCTTAAACTTTCTTCTGAGAGAGAATTTCATCAAGAAAAAAAAAAGATGACTATTCCAGAACCACAAGCCAACTGACACTCAGTCATTGGATATCTCAAGAAGAATACGAATAGGTACTCAAGGATATAATGAATAATATAGTTGGGTTAGTAACAAGTAGATAAAACCTGTAACCAATAGTCAGAAAGGGAAAAAACAATATGAGGATGCTACTTTGAAAATTCTACCAATTTTCATCATTGTTATCCTTGGTTTAAATTGTAAGACATTACTGAAATGTTATAACATAAAAAATAACGAATATCTGCCATTTAACTGATGTAAAAAAAAAAAAATCGTTATTTTTATATTAAGCAATCAAGAGGGAGTAACTCTTTGTAACAGGTAACCTCCCTGTTTCGTCCACTTTCAAATGACCATTTTCGTTGTACTTTTATTATTGAAGAATATATCTCTCAAAATCAAAATGAATCTATTTAAGCCAGTGCTTTTTCCCTTTGTTTTTATTAGTATCTTAAAAAAACTTTCACATGATTCTTTTTCTTTTTCATTCTGGCTATTACAAAAATGTTTTATGAAATAACCAGGTTTTCACACTTGAAAATATGGGATATTTATGCTTACTGAGGAGGCTTTTGATAAATAAGAATATATGGAATGAAAGAGTAGCTGAGTTTCATTTTAAGCAACCATGTCAACATTTAAGCAATGTACATATATATAAATGTATATTTAAAAGAAAAAAAAATGCTCGAATTTGTCCAGGCCTTCTCTTCGCCCTCATTACTAATATTTTAACTCTTAAATTTTGGGAAGGGGTGGAGAAATACTTCTCCATTTATTTTCTTCTTGTAAATTCTTTCTCTTTTTCAAGTACATCACATATATATATCCAGGCATACCAATACATCACTTTCATATGTGTATACATAATACACACATGCCATTTTTGAACCATTGATATACAAACGATACAAGTCAAAACCATTTATGGGGAACCACTGTGACACACATACATATGTTCATATTGACTTTTCTTTTTGTAATCCCTTTTTATTCATGTATATATTTTCTTTGTTTAATACTTGAACTTCTAACCCTGAGCTGGCAAAAAAATGGATTCTTTCATTTTTTCAAATGGGAAAAAAATGCAATTTAAAAGTTTTCCCATGATTCTTCTAAATAATTAGTTAATCTGAGTAATTACTGCATGAATGGCAAACAGCGATATACTTTTTAAAAAAAGTCCAATAACTAGTATCCCTCTCCCAAACCCTGAACATAAAATGGTTTCTGATGAACTGTTTGACTTTACATTTTTTTCAGTTCAAGTTTTAAAAAAAAAAAATTAAAATTAAAAAATAAAGAAAAGTTTCATTGAATCATTTGAATCTAATTGAAATTAAGATTTATGTAAAATTTTGAAAATGCTGGGACTACGATCACAGATGTTAGCGAACCCAGTGTTTATGCTAATAAAATTACAGGAGAAAAAAAGGCAAGGGAGTTAAAGAGAATATTTAAAAAAAAAACCGAGATCATTATTTGTGAAGAAAAAAAACAGGCTGCTAAATAAAGGGGTGCATTATATATGCTTTTGTTTCTTTGTTTTTTTAAAGGAGAGAAAGAAAGATTACAAAAATAGATATTTCAATTTTTTCTTTTTATGATCTAATGCAGATAGTGGTGGGGGTAGAATTAAACAGGGAAAAAAAAAAACCAAACAGAATTCATGTTAATGAAAAGGCATGTATTTACACAGGTGTAAAAAAAAAAATACCCCAAAAAACAAATAAAGCACAGGTAGAAGTTAGAAAGGAATTTACAAGGATTGTTCCATAAGATTTTTTTTATGTTGATTATAGCATTTGGGGAAAAAATTCATAAGGATGATAGTAAGAATCAATTATTCAACAAATAACCTTCAATTTTTTTGTTTCTTTTTTTTTTT
>VCCN01000985.1:4208859-4231758 GCA_006491835.1 Architeuthis dux
ATATATGCGATTTTGATTTGTTATGGTATTTTGTTCAAAATCCGTATTTTTTCTTTAAAAAAACAAAAAACCTTTTCATTATAATAGGATATATTATACATAGGGACAAACAATGTTCATAACAGTTACGTTGAGTCACAAAAGAGTTTTACCAACAAAACCAGAGAGGCAACCTTTTATTGCCTTGAACACAATTAGAAGGAAAGTCATTCCTTAGCAAGTAACCAGAATCACCGAAGGTAATGATACTCAGGGATACACTGGTACTCCACCATAAAAATCTCCAAAGCCAGCCTGCAAAAGTTATAAAGAAAAGAAGAAAAAAAATATATATATATTAATGGAGAGAAGGAAAAAGGTTATAAAAATAAATCTTTTCTAAAATTTTTCCCCTTTTTAATTTAAAAAAAATAATGATCTCTCATGGGAAGGGAAGTAAGGGAAGAATCAAACAGAATTTCTGAGATGAGATGTTGTTAATATGTTGATTCTTTTGGACCAGTTTGTGTTGTCTTTATCACATCATTTTGGCTGCTGTACTCTCCAGCCTTTCTGTCTGATTTTCTGAGATGGGGTGGTGTTATTATACATTGATTGTTTCATATCAATTTCCCCATCTGTTGCAGTCTTTATCACAAGGTTTCAGCCATTGAATAAAGGGCAAGGCGTACAGCAGTTAAAATGTAATAAAGACAACGAAGACCAGGAAATTTGTCTAAATGAATCAATGTATAATTTTAATTAAAAAGATAGCTATTTACAAAATATTTTTTTTAAAGCAGGTACAAGATAGATTGGAGACAAAATAATTTACAAGCAGTTCCATTTTTTTAAAATTACAATATTTGAAAAAGATTTACCCATTATGTAAAGAAAGGTTTTCCCATTATCCAAAAATAGAATGTTCCTATAAAAACCTTTTGTAAGCCAAAATGGTGTAAAGCAAAGAAGCAATTACCATTAATTTATATGGGAACATTTTTTGAGTGCTTCCAGACACAAAAAATGGTGATGATGGTTATAGTTGGAGGTTGTAAATGAAAAGAATTCAAGTAAATGTGTTTTTTTCTTAATATTCCCTGCTGAAATACAGTATTTATAATTATTTAATCACTAGCTTACCTGTGCTGTCAAAAATGACGGCATATATGGATACTGATTGCATTTTATATACATGGATAATAGAGATTTGCATTGCATTCTGTTGACCACAAATGGATTTCTATTAATTTTTGTTACTTTTTATATTTTTAAAAATGATTCTTTAAATTCAGCATTTTTTCCGATGTCATCAGAACACAAAATTTTATTTTACTACGTCATCATGTGGTAACCTACTTAATGATAATACAGAAGAGTTGCGTCTCAGCGTTACAGAGGACAAATAAATACACATAGCATATTATTTTAGTTAAAAGATTAATTTTATATATTAATTTATTAATTACAATATTTTTTTTTAATCAGCTTAATGTTGGTTTCTTATGTATATATCAATTGCAATGGGTATAATCAACATAAATAATTTAATGCTTACAATAAGAAAGAAATCCTTACCATGGTTAGTGCCAGTAGCACTACAAGCTGGCAATCCCAGTTCTTCAGTGGTATCCATTATGATAACTTGCAGTGATCAGAGGGCCCTGGAATTTAAAGAAAGAAAAATAAATTATGCATATATACTAGCTATTTATGTAACTTGTGTTATCCAGGTAGGATTTATTTAACAAGTATGTCAAGATTTTCATTCACTACTAATGATTACAGTGACACAAAAATCCTGGCAGTAAAAGGACAAAATGAAACAATAATCAGTTATATTTTAGCACTGACCATAAAGATTTTGGCTTTTCTTATTGCTGCTTACCATTCCCCTGCTTTGCTTTAGTTATTTTCTGCACTAAATATTTCTGGGGGTAGGGGAAAATATTAATGATTTAACACAAATTTTGGAATTTTGGACCTAAAATTTGTTTCGGCCCTTAATCAGTATGTTGCACATCGAATATCAGGAAGAAATGGATTGTCAGTGACCAGGAATTAAGGCAAACATCACTGCCAGAGCAGGGGTATTACAGAGAATAATATCTCCATCGATGTCAGGTATTATGGCCACATGGAATACTGTGGTCATAATCTTACTGAACCCTGAAATTCTAATTTTCAAAAGACACATAATTTGTAGGAGTCTTTTTTTGTTAGTCCCCACCACACTAAATAATTATAGCTATTATAGTTCACTATATTTTTGTTTGCTAAATAAATGTAAATTAAAAAAGTTAAAAGCCCCCAACAAAAACTAATCACCCTGACTAATCCTAGGTTATTATCTTGATAAGATAATAACAGCGAAAATCTCCTTAACTTTTTTATTTACATTTATTAAGCAAACAAAAATACAGTAAGTTGTAATAGCTATAACTATTTATAGTAATTTATGACAACACCCATCATCTTTGCCCCCCACCCCCCATCACTTTGACCAGTTTATTCCTCAGCCTTTTCAGAGTATTTGCATGGCATCTAACAAGTTCAAGATTTTATTAGTATGAATAGTGGAAATTCCATGTTGCATCTTTTCAATATGTATTTTTGTCACTTAGTGATGGTGGTATAAATGATTTAAATGTAGATAAAATAGCATAAATTATTTTTTTTTTAAATTGAGACCTTAACAGACATGCCAGCAAGCTGAACAACTTTCACTGCTAAGAGATTAACTAACATTAACTAAATTAAAACACTTTTTCATAGTTTCCATTAATTTTAAGCTATTTAGGTAAAAAAAGATTTTTTTGAAAATTTACCAATTTTGATCAAGCCCTACAAAATGACAAATTTCAATATAAACATAATAAAAAAAAATTATTTTTACTATACCCATAGTCTTTATTAAAACAAATTTAACACAAGGTGATTTGGGGGTGTGATGGAAAGATGGACTGTATATAAAATAGATAAAGAGAGACAAGAACAAACATGATAAATGACAATTCAAATTGAATATAGAAGCATGTTGATTTTTGGTTGAACCATTTCTTTTTTGAACTTTGACTTTATCCGGAGCCAGTAGACTCCAAGTAGGCTGTGTATGTGTGCAAAATTCCCATATGGTTTCCCTTTTCACAAAAAAAAGAAAATAATTGTGGGGGTCTGCGTTTGCTCTCACCCTGATAATAATGATCTGATTTCCATCTATTTCTATATAATACTAAAAGTTTGATTCACCCAACCAAATTTGGGATGCAAACCGTTAGCATACTTACTCTATTTGCTGTTATACTTGGCCCAAATCCTGAAGGCTGTGGACTAGTGGCCTGGACATAACCGAGGCTCTCTTGGCCGGAATTGTACAGTTCAATGGGACCTGGACTGTTGGCTGCTGGGAATCCACGCCCGTTGGCTGGAGAGGTAGCGGAGGGGAAACTGGCCGGAGGTGCAAAGTTATTAAGCACTGAAAAGACAGAAACAAAAGAAATGGAATTAAGAAATTGGTTCAGACAGAAAAGAGAGGAAGAATAGCTGGATGGATGGACAGTCTAAATTGGGAGGGTGGAGAGAGAGAGAGAGGGCTGGAAAGAAGAGAGAGAGATGGCTGGAAAGAAGGGAAGAGAGAGAGAGAGATGGCTGGAAAGAAGGGAAGAGAGAGAGAGAGATGGCTGGAAAGAAGGGTGTAGAGAGAGAGGTGGCTGGACAGACAGACAGACAGTAAGGGGTGTAGAGAGATAGTTGAAAGGACAGATGGTAAAGAGTAGAGAGACAGACAGACATAGAGTGGGGTGAGAGACAGAGACAGAAAGAAAAACTGAAAAAGAAAAAGGGGGAGAGAGAGAGACGGCAAACAGAGCAAAAAACAAAAGGACTGTATTGAAATCTTTGGCTGAAACAAAAAATATTCACAATTGCAATATAAGAACTTGATCAATGCTTAATAGTAATCATATTGCAAAATGATATCAAATGAAGATAAGTGGCAGGAAGAAAGAATTCCAATCTCTCAGTCAAGGCATAAACATATTTTCAAGTATAAACAACATGATTTTACAAATACATGCACTATGATGAATTATGACAAAGCAATAATTTGGTTAATAAAATGGAATCAGCAAACCAAGTTAAAACTCTGGCCGAGACCATTTGTGTTCACTCTGCACTAATGCCCTTGGGAAAGGCATGAATCCATTTCTTCTCCCCCCCCAGCTATGGGTAAATAGCAGGGAAGATGGCGCTCTTCAGCCTTGGTTGGCAACCAGTCTAGGAGACAGATAACTGAATTCCAGCCAAGAAAATTCCAACCCTGCATGGGGAATATGTTCCCAAAACGTGTTTAATGGGCTCTGGTGAAGTTTTGATTGGCCTAGTAAGTGGATTATAAAAAATTGCTCAATTAAAATAAAGGAGAATAAAACACAGACTAATGAAATAATGCGACTGCTGTCCCCACATGCCAACGACACCTAGAGGTGGGTGGCTATGCAATAATATACTCCAGTATCCTGGTAAATCTTCATTCAGATTTACAAAGACTTCTCCCCTTTACTATCAGGTACACTAACACATTTTTTTCTTTTTGATAATTTGCGGGTTACTAAGTAATTAAATAAAATAACTCTTTATTCTTCAAAAGTAAAAGTGTAGTAAAGTAATTGTTGGTGTCTGGGAGAATTTCTAGAAAACCTGAATGCCATTTTTTCAGTTAGCTTTGTGAGCAAAAAAAGCTTGTGTAATAGAGACATTGAAAAATTGTGTAAAGTTCCTGTCATGTGATAACATGACATTATCCAAATATATTCAGTTCCAAGCTTCATGTAGCTTTCTTTTTACAGAATTTCGATGCACTGAAGTCACATCATTCAGTTAAAAAGAGGCTTGTGCAGACAATTCAAAATGAAGGGGGCAAAATAAAAATAATAAAAAAAGCTGGTGCTTAGCAAATGAGGTCTAAATATTGGAATATACCCATTGGATTGAATTGCAATGATAACTTTAAAAAAAAAAAGTAGCTTTATTTAAGACCTCATCCAAACACTGTACAAAAATATAACAAGTAGTACATTACATGGTTCTTGTTACTACTAAACATCTACAACAAAAAAACAAAAACAAAAAACACCCACATCAATTATAGTTTCCCTGTTTTATGACAACAAAGGGAGGCAATCAAAGTAATATTTATTACAACACACAAGGTTAAAATAGAAAATAATTACTGCCATGCACTAAGTACAATACAAAGAAATGCAAAAAGCAGATATGAACCTGTTGGAAACACTGAATTCACTTCAGCCACCGTTATCTCTTAATGCCTATTTTCTATTTTTCTTCTATTGCTTGTTCTTTCTTTCTACCTTATCAAAACATTTATGAATAACCAAACAACAAAACAAAGGTAAAAACAGTACAGAAAAAAAATAACATTGTGTGTGTGTGTGTGTGTATGATAAATGGGGCAAAATTCTAATTCTAGAAATTGTTTACCATATTTTTTTCCCTGAGGTTTTTGTTGCTGTATTGTTGTCTTCTGTTTCCTGGCTACATTTTTTAAGAATTTAATTTCAGTACTTGTGAATGTTGATTTTTTTTTTCACATCTTTTTTTTTTCTTATTCATTTTCTTTGTTTTTCTTATTATTTCCTTCACTCCATCTCTTCCTTCTCATCCCTATTTAATTCTTGTCTAATTTTAGCTAAATACTTTCTTGTATATTTTCAATTCATTTTCCCTTCCATCCAGGAGACTTTTCACCAACTTTTCATCCTGATCTACCCAAAACATCTTTCTCCTTACCACTTCTTTTACTCTTCCAGCCTCACAATAGAAATAAATCCCTTTCCGCCACTGTTTTCTTTGTTTTTACTTTCCACTATTTTTTTTTCTCTTGTATTTTACTTGCTGGGAGTCATTGTTTGGAATGTGACTTTTTTTGAATGTGTAACTTGACCATATATGCAGGTGTAGTGTATGCATGCACACACACACATACACGTACACACACATGGTGGAACATAGGAGGCAAACTCTTGGTTTAAAGGGTGGGGTCAGCTGTGCGCACGTTGCACTTCACCATAAAACTCTGAAGGCCGAAGGGATATTTCTGCATACACGTCCCACAGCCGAGGAAAAACCTCCAAAAATCTTTGTCCACAAAGCCAAGCCATTAAAACATTAGTAAATTGTAATTTCTTGAGAACATCGTTTTGCTATGAGATCAAGTCTGTTTTAGTCGTTCTTAGACATCACAAACTGTCATATGATATATTTATGGTGAAGTGCTATATCCAGTACAGAATTTCTTTTTTGTGGTAGTATGTTTACTACAAATTTATATACAATATATTAATCAAACCATTTTTGGAAATAGATAATTTAGAGTACAGGAAACCCGCGGTTAATGTGTCCTCAAAAAGTGCTGCGATAAACGAACTTACAAATATTAATCCTGAACAAATTTAAAATGATTTTTCAGACAACTTTTAAATACATAATAGCAAAGGATAATTAAAAAAAAACGTTTTAGGATTATAAGTTTATTGAAATGAAAAGAGCAGTTTTTTCTTTTTTTAAATTATTCAGGGTGGTATGGTAAGTTTTTTTTACTTCTTTTTTTCGTACATCTTGCAATATGAGCACAAAGCTGCTTCCACATTGGAGCAAATTTGGATGCTACATTGCATGTTCAACACATTGCTGTTTCAAAGTTTCAACTGTTTGAAAAATTATGCTTAATTCTTTTTGAGTGATTTCTTTCTTTATAGGGATGAGAATCTGTTCATTTGAGCTCCTCTAAATGTGATTTTATTAATTATTTGACATTTTCTTCATTTAATACATTAAAACCAAGGTCTTTTCTGATTGTTGTGATTTCCTGGACAAGTTCTCTTGTTTAGGGAAACCAACAAAATCATTGGCGCAGTGTGGCAAGATATGTTTCCAGACAGTTCTCATGTTGTCTTCAGTGACTTCAAGCCATGAATTGCGAATGTTTTTGACTGCATCCCTAATATAATTTTTCCAAAATTTTGTAAGAGAAATTTGGTTCTCTCGAGATGAATTGTCTGTTTAAATGTTTTCCTAAGTTAGTAAGCCTTAAACATAGTAATTACGCCCTGATCCATCAAGGCTCTAAGAGAGATGTAGTATTTGTGGGAAGAAAATCACTTTTACATTTTTACTCAAGTCACTCAGAGTAGGATGACCAGGTGCATTGTCCAGAATTAATGACTTAAAGTCAAGATTTTTTTTTTTTTTTTCTTTTTTTTTTTAAATAATCTTCAACTGCTGGACAAAAATATTTTGAAAACCTATCTGTGAAAAGAGCTTTTGAAACCATGCTTTTTTTTATTTGACCACCAAATTACAGATAGGCTATTTTGATTCAAGCCTTCAAGTTCCCCTGGAGTTTGTGTACAATGCATGAGCATATGTTTTAGCTTAAAATCACTATTAGCATTTTTTTTTGCTGCCTTTTCATCTTCACTAGCATCTATTCGTACATTATGCAAGCCGATTCTCTTTTTAAAATGATGAAACCATCCTGAGCTAGCAGAGAATTCTTCATTTTCCACATCAGTTAGAAACTGTCAACCAAAACTGTCGACATAGGTTTCAAGTTGGTCTGGCTGGCTATCCATGTATGGACTGTGCATACAGGCCACACCAATGGACGTAGAGGGTTGGAAATTCAAAGATTTACTCCTCATTATGTCTAGAAAAAACTTTTTTTGTTTTTTGAAAATTCGGATATCTTTTTAGTGAAAGCAAGAGAAGTAACTTATTCATTCATCACCTTCACACCATGGTATGCTGCCAAAAGATGTTGGTCACGTGACGGTTTCTATTGAGTGACTAACCAGACCTGTTTCTTTTTCTTTCAATGAAGAGAAGAGACTTAAAGCTTTGGCTTTGATAATGTCAGTACTGAAAGGGATTCTTTGCTGATTGCAATCTTTGATCCAAATGGAAAGTAATCTTTCTAGTTCTATCATTAAAAGGCTCCTATTTGTTGTAGATTGCATAGTTTCAAAGTATAGAGCAACTTTTCTTTTTTTCTTTGTGAGCATTTGCTTGGGATAAAATTGTATCATTGACCCAGCCATGTTAGAGTTGCATGCTATTTTAGCTTTAGACTCACCACGTTCATGTTTTTTACTAGGTGTAGTTTCGCATTTCAACACTTTTTCACACACCTACTTTTTTGTTCACTACTTTGTTTACTCATTGTTTCGAAGGTTTTATTTTGCAATGAAAAAAATGAGGAATTAACGGAAAATTGAAATGGTGCAACTGTTTACCACTTTGAAACTGTAAACACGTGTGATGGAATTAAGCGCTTAATAGAATATCTGACGCCTTTTAGTTTTGGCAAAATTCCTACTACAAATTATTGATAGCATTTTATAATACGCAGTTATAACTGAAATTAACCAGCAGCAATCAAGATATGTGAGGAATAATAGAAAATAATTCCTTTGATCTCCTTTAAACCTTTTTAGCAGCTACAATCAGCATTGGTTAGGTGAAAAGGTTGTTGCTGCTGCTGTTGTTGTGTCAATTTTAAAACAGTAAAACAGAAACATTTTTTTTATCACATGCTAAATTATTTTGAATTAGCCTTTAATTACCACGCTAGTATCGAATTTTGTGCGCCTATTTGAATTTTGGTATCAAATTTTTTTGTACGTTATTGAAACCACGTTAATCGGGGGTTCCCTGTATTTATACTTTGAATCAGCGTTCACAAATGAAATAACTTTTCACTTAATCTCTAGAGGCCCTCCAGTTGCTGCCCCTAAAGCCCATACCTTAATCTGGCACTGATTGCTGGCTGTGAATGAAGGTTACATGAAGCCTTTGCACCTGAAAGGAAACCAGAGCTGGATATTGCTGTAGAGTAAAGACAGCATTCAAGAGAGACAAGCAAAATCAGAATTGTTAAATAGAAGCTCATACAGAAGAGAACCAATCTAAATGAAATGATTACTTCCCTGCACTCGACCTCAACATTACATTAGAGGATAAATATAGGCCTTGAGTCTGATAAAAATGAGTTATTGATCTGCATTCAGAAGGAGTAGATGCTAGCTCAAAACCTTGTTCCTTCAAATCCCAACATTAACACATCTGCTTTTCTCTTTCTTCAGACATGTGAACACTTGTAGGATAGAAGAGAAGGATGGGGGGGGGGGAGATGGTAAGATAGGAATGCTTCCCTTGTAGGTTTTGTTGTTTTCTTGCTGTCATTGAGATGACATAGCATAAACATTTACTCCACTTTTTTTGGCTCTCTTTTTCCAAGTCAATGATGTCCAAAAATGAATCAAGGGAAGAAGTACATTATTCAATGGTGAAAGGAAACAAGTGAACATGAAGTGACACAATGTTATTGACATGCTTGGAGTAATTTCTAAGATTTTTTATTTTTGGAGTGTGGTGGTGTCTGTTCATTAGAAGAGCAAGGAACTAACTGCAGCAAAGCTTGGATTTTCAGAAGCCAAGTTTCAGGATAGGATAGAACAAATTTGGAAGATGAAAAACTTGATTTTAGAGTCCCTTAGCACTGGGAGGAAGAGAGGGGTAGAATAAAGCAAGACTAAAAAGGTGAGGGAGAGCCAAGAGAGAGGTAAGGGATAGAAGGGGTTCAGAGGAGTAGAAGAAAACTGGAATACAGGGAGATAAAGAAGGGGAGTGAAAGAAAACTTGAGCACAAAGAGAAAAAGAAGGGAAGGGTAAACAGGAGCTGAGAAAGAAAAATGGGAGAGAGATATGGTGAGGGAAGAAAGACGAGCGGAGAGAGAGGAAGGAAGAGAGAGAAGGTGAAGGAAGGGAAACAAGAGGAGAGAAGGGAAATGTGAGCACAGAGAAGAGGGAAATGTAAACTGATAGAGAGATGGTGGGAGAGGGGAAATGGGAGCATAGAAAGAAAAGGTGAAGAAGGAAATGGGAGCAGATATAAAGAAGGAGAAGAAAAAAGAGTGAAAGTGAAATGGTTGGGTTTCATTTGCTATCTGAATCTTCTATACATATAAAAGCCAAATATGCAAATGAGTATGTTTGTATGACTATAGTGTCTGCTAGCTGAGATCCTACAACACATAATGGACAGGTCCACATGACATATTGATACAGCTAATAAAAACAGTAAAAGGGTGGTTAATGAAAAATGCTGTTTCCATAGCAACAAAGAATACTGTTCAAAGTCTATAGACAAAATGTGTCAACGGAAAGAGACTGTCTGTCTTGATGACTGCCCCAGCCTTTCCCGTTGTTAGAAGAGGATCTTTCGTCTGGTAGATTGATGGTTCCATTGTCCATCCATTGTTGTAGTCGTCGAAATTCATTGAAAACTTTTGGAGATATTGCATGGATATTGTCATGTGAATAGATATCGGGGAGGTAACTGAATCTATCAGCCGCCGATGTCACCCCAAAATTAACCAAATTTTCCTCCTATTTATAATTAAAATTCATTGATAACATTCAGAGATTCTATTACGAGAACATATAGCTACGATGTTGGGGAGGTAACCGTGCATTGATCCGCATACACACAGACAAATGAAAAAAAAAAGAATTAAATCCCTTTCATTAAAAAAAAAAAAGAAAAAAGAAATTTATTTCATAGTAATTATTGTGAGTATTATTTACCTTTGTCAACAAAGGCCAGATTTGTCAAATTTGGCCAGACTTTTTTTGCTATATTTTCAATATAATTCAGCTTTATTTTGTAATGAAATAAGTTATATTTTTAATAAAAAAGTTTCTTTCAATAACTTTTCCCCCCATACCGCACGATATCAGGTGATTTTTCTTACATTAAGATTTTATGTCCGATCACACTTTAAAACAGCTTGAGTTGAGTTGAGACTTTCAAAAAACTTAAAATTAGGATACTTGAATTAATAAAAACGAAAATGACCTAATAAAATCACTTTTGGCTCCTTATTGCCGATCAATACATAAATAACCATCATTTTTTATGGGTATATGCTAGTTTTTAAATATTTATCTTACAACCTGATACAAGTGTTTTGGGGTAAATCCTTCAATAGAACCTCCAGTAGACAAGATTTCACAATTTTCTTATTTTCAAACCTGACAACATCTCCGAGCGAGATTTCATTAAAAATAGTTAATAGCTTTTGAAAATGTTATTAAAACTTGACCATCATTGTCACTTTGAATTTGAGTCAATAGCATCTAAACCGTATGCAAGTTTTGTTGCACACTATATTCACAATAATTATTATATTCATGTGATGCTTGAAATTCTGAGGTGGAATGTTCAGATGAACTGCTTTATCTTTGTTGTTTCAATCACTACATTTCACTCGGAGAGCTCTCTGGTCTTCCTCAGGTGAATGTCATTAAAATTTGGTGTAACAGACAAATCTTTGTCACTTGACCAGTAAGTAAATGAAAATTAGGGGGAAAGAAAATTACAAGATGTGATGTACCCCTGAGGAAGGCTGCAAAGCCCGCCAGTAAAAATGTAGTGATGAAATCAAGAAAAGTGAAGATGCCAATCCAAGTAATTCTAAGTATAATAGCCTTCTTTGTCAGTGATGCTTTTTTTAAAACTCATTTTCAATGCACAGATAGATTAAGTGCCAAAATTTGGTGAAAAAAATTTGCTCAGCACTTAACCCTTCTACCAGTCAAAAGACATTTCTGGCATCATTGGCTTACTGGTAGAGCGACATTGTTGTTTTTGGCTATACAGATATTGCGTCAGATAAGCAGTGTCTCTAGGCATGATGTAGTGCCGAATGAACTGTCGGTTTTAGTCAGCTTTTAATCCCAGAGTTCATTTAAATAACAATGATGGGAAATAACAATGATGGGAAATGACAATAATGTCGCTCTACCGGTAAGCCAATGAGGACAGAAATGTTGTTTGACCGGTAGAAAGGTTAATCAATTTTTTTTCTCTTACCACTAAAAATATTCAGTCTGCTTACCTATAGTCATTTTTTGCACTAACAAAGGAGTGGTGGTGGAGCAGCAGTAGAGTTAGTGGGTAGTAATAAAAAATGCTGAGACTTCAAATTTAATCATTTCATTTTCCCCTGTCTGAAATTGTTGTATTCCTATATATGTAATCATTAGAATGAATAAAAGTTTTGTCATATTTAATAAATCCTACCCATGATATCACAGGTTTCATAAACAGCTAATTCATTGAATAATTGCAGATTCATATTTTTATAAACTCTTTCATAATAAATTAAATTTTATGAGTACAAAACAGATTCCTAATAAAATGGACTTTGGATTGGGATAAGTTTTTTCTTCATTTGTGTTGAGCCACACCAACTCAACACACTAAACATGTCAATTTATTTTGTTTTAGTTTGAACTAACAAATATATATGTATTAAAAACTGTCTAAGTGGGGATATTCTTTAGCAATATTACCACGACCAACAATAACAACTATTGAGAATAGCAGCTGTAAATAAACTGGTCTCACAAGCAATTGTTAGTGAGTTCCGTCATCACCAGGTCATTATCATGGCCCTGTGCCAGACTAAGCAGATCTTAGTAAAATCTACTACAATCAGGGATAAACAAAGACAAAAAAAATATACTAGTTTGGTCAATTTAGTTATTAAAAACTTCTTTTTGTAGAAGAAAGGATTAAAAAAATTGCACAATTGTTGAATATTTTCAACAACATTCCAAGCCTTAACACAATCTGAAATATAAAAGGCCTTTTCATTATATGGCATAATCCAAAAAAATAGCCTTACAATTAATTTGATTCTTGTCTGAATTAGATTTCTTTCATTACATCCATATAATTTTGTTTATTCTTTTGATTTCTCTGCTGAATCTTTATTAAAAGCTGAACATCAAACAACTCCATTGCAAAGTCAAAAGGCATTGCTCATTGTGTTATTATTAGTGTTCACATGGGTCACAAGTACACACATGTAAAACGTGTCAATATTTGAAGAGGATTAAAAAAAAAAAAAAAAAAAAAATTCATTAATTCACTCCTGATTCTTCAAAATCAAATCAATATTCTGAAGGAAGTGTTATTATTTTTCAAACAAGCACTGCAACAAGATCTTTAGTTCACTTGAAAAGCTCTCATCTAAAATAGGAGTTTCATTTTGAAAAGCCACTAGATTAGGTCTTAAAGTCTATTCTCTACCTTCATCCCCTAAAACATAAAAATTAACCTAAAATTAATAAAGAATCAAATCTGCTTATGCTACATTCATTGTATTTATGGCTGGAACTGTGAGATAGCATAAGTTATCAGCATGGAAAGTGGAACTGATGAACAGAGTTCAAATTCTGGCTGAGTCAATTTCAGTTCACTTTGCTTGACTGAGAAAAGAGTGGGTGAGTGATTACTTGGGCTAACCACTCTCCTATAACTACCTTACTGCCCAGTAAGTAGTAACAGTAAAAAGAATATGTTACACCCATTGTCAACCTTGATGAGCCAGTCATCTAATGGTTATTGAAAAGTGCATATTTTTCTTGGCAATCAATGGCAGGGAAGCCATCCTTTAATGCAGATCTTGTAATTAACTTATCTTGAACCAGTTTTAAAGGTGAGAGTAGGGGAGACAAAAGGGTGATCTATAACAATGGGAACATTTTATGGAAATATTATAGTCTTATTCTGCCAGTAATGCTTGTATCAATTCCTGATCACTGAGAATCCCTTTTACCTCATGTTTAATGCACCACAGATAAAGTGCTGAAATTACCTTAAATAGATTTTAACAATAAAAATTGCAAAATTTACTGTTTAATCACTTTCCCCCTCTATTAGCAGAAATATATAGTTTGTTAGTGCATAAAATGAGTAAAGATAAGCAGGGGAGTTGTGAAGTAGCTGTAAAGTCAGTGGGTAGCAATAAGAAAAGCTGAAACCTTCCCCCACATATGCTGGGTTCAAGTAGAGTTGACACTAAACCATGCTATGGTTTCATTTTTTGCTCACGATTGCCATAATTTGCTGTGTCACTATATATGTAATTTCATAGTGAATGAAAGTTTTGCTGTATCTACTGTAATAATGAACAGTGTGATTTTCTTGGTCTGCCGGTCGTAACACTGGACTATTCTACTGGGTGGGGTTTAAAGTTTTGCTAAAAAAAATACAAAAACTGAAAATGAAATGAAATGAAAAAAAACCAGATCAGATCAGGGCAGATGTCATATAGCAATGATAGCAAGCAAATCTTGCTAGCCGTTAGTGGGTTCGATCCCCATCGGATCTCCCAGTATAGGTGGTCTGATACCAATTCATGCTAACTTATTATACTTATATAATGAAAAGTGTCATTTTTTGTTGTTGGTTTGCTTGACTCTCACTAAGGGGTAAAAATTTTGCTGATAAAAGTACCTCCTTCCACCTTTTCAAAATATGGGCTCTTCAATATATCTGGCAAATGTCAACTTTGTACAAATTCTGTTGTCGGGTAATCGTGGTGCACACACACACACTTCTTCAATTGTAGTGAGATATATAATAGGGTTCGCGGAAGATTTACTGTCAGCAAATTACTGACATTTAATGAGATATAATTTACTGAGATCTCTTTAAAATTACAAAAAAGTTAATTAAAAAGCTACTGGAATGAAACTATATTAAAAGATTTGGCAGTCGTTTGGCAGAGGGTCCCTGCCGTTTTCAGCTATTTAGGTACTTCCTGAACTTTTGACAAAAAAGCGATATGTAATGAGAAGAAAGTTACAAACTTGTAAGAAATATTTATTCCATTCGTAAAAAAAAAAAAAATGTCTTAACTTTTCCAGTTTAAATAAAAATTGTTTGTGAATTAAAAAAAAAAAACCTTTATCGATAACTCACATCTGAAACTTAATCGGCTATAAATAAATAATGTACCTTCATCTTAATTTATGATTTAAAAAAAAAAAAAAAGCAACTAAAAATTAGGGTGATGGTAAATAGTAATGATTTAAAAAAGTAAATATAATATCTAAAATCAGACTAGTGAAGGATTTGAAAAATCAGGATTCGCAGTACAGCTACTGCTTTTCATATTGAGCACTAAAAGCAATTGGTAAAGGGTCTCTTTACCATAATCTGGTACCCAATGATCTTAACTAAAGATAATTAAATTAAAAACATTTAAATATAAAAATGACCTACAATGTGAAAAATCACCTGACGAAAACCTGTTTAAACTGCATGATACCCCTTAAATTTTATGTATCTTAACTTTTTTTTAGCGTAAATAAAAACAAAACTGTTTTATTGTGAAATTTATTTTGTTTTATTTTATAATTTTATTTCATTTTGACCTTCTCAATAAATTGTACATCTCGTTAAATTGTTATCGGTAAAGTGTTGTTGTTGAATCATTGTCGGTAAATCTGCTGGATACCATATAATAGCAGTAGCAGTCCATTTGGAGCATGCTAGACCTTAGGGTATCTTCCACTACATCAACACTCCATTGAAGAGAAATTTCAGAAATGCTTTGGCACTAAGCAATGAGTAAAATCCCAGTCAGTAAATATTCAATAATGATCAAGTGAAAATACCATTTTATTATGGCACTAAGAAAAAAAAGAAAAATTTATTTTTTTAAAAACAAACTGAAAAACATTACAGTAGTTTAATCATGCTCTTTGGATAAATGTCTTCCAAATGACATTTTAAAAGCACTTATTATCTTGTCAATTTAATGATCTTTGTGGTTGCTCGAAAGACTGTCAAAACATGTTTGCAACTGATGACAGTTACAAAGACTAGAGAAATTCCAATGAATGCCTAGCTAAATTCCAATATAAATTAAAATCTTGCTGTATATATGTTCTGTATAAATTTGATTTTTTTTTTTAAACTGATAAAAAGCCGGAAACACAGAACCGACTTACCTCCCTTGTAGGTAATATAATGAACTCAGCAGACCTTGAGACCTGATAATGGATATAAGGGAAGTAACACTGGGAACTAATAAATGATATAAAGAACTCAAGAGAGAAAATAGTGTTTGGATTAGCATTGTCATACGTCCATATTTTCCCAGACTTGTCCCCTATTTAGGTCTCAAAATTAATAAATTCTTCAAAAGTCCGGAATTTCAGTTTCCATCATTTTCTCCACGGAAAAAATATGAAACTGTAATGATGAGAGAGAGCGAGAGTGAGCGGGGAGGACGCCTTTATGGTGTAGTCAACAGTTTTAGGACTAGCATGTAGTGCCATGTACTGTTTTTTCTTGTTTTTCAGCTACGCTTATAATTCTTTTTCATAATAGTATAAAGCCAAAATGAAAGCTTACCATTAAAAAATACTAAGCTTTCATTTTTTTTTTTACACTGAAGCATTTGTTTTTCCTGCCCTGCATTTAAGACATTTTAGCAATTTTCAACCATAATCTACCCCTGGTGTGTCCTTACATAGGTGGAGCTTTGGTATAGATGCTGAAATAGGTTTTTTATCTTATGTTTTTGAAAAAAAAAATATAAAATTAACATTTGTTATATGTGAACAGTTTTTTTGTTCCGTCTCCAAGAATACAACATTACTTTCAAACTACTGAATATTTTGTGTACATGCATGTGTATAGGTAAAGGGCGTCCTGAAAATAATGAAAGGCTTGAAAAATGTTCTAATGTTTATGGTTGTAATCTTTTGAATTTCTCTCAAATAAATTTTCAAAAAAGGGAAGGAAAATTAAAATTTTGTTATAAATCATAAAGATTAAATCTTTAAAACTTTCTGCGATTTTTTGTGACATCATGTGTGTGTATGAGAATATACATATGTACTATTTGTATATAACAAATCCAGCCCATAAGATGCATGTTTTACAAAGGCTTTTTAAAAATTTTTTTAACTGCAACTCATCCAGACCCCCAAATTGTGTAACTCAAACTTTTGGTGGTCTGTCTCCCATCCATAGTTCCAGTGCATAGGATGCAATGTAATATTTGAATACTCATTATCCCCTCTACCAAAGAAAAAAGAAAGCATATTATAGACTGACCAGTACACTAATAAAATTATCTACACATATATAAAGCTTTTTATTTTGGGAATTAGTCTATAGAACACGATATAAGAAATGAAATCACAGGATTGGCTGCCTCTCACTGAATGTCTTTCAGTCAGTTGGTTTTGCAATTAAAGCAATGAAAGAGATATTGGCTGGACCACTGCAGAAATTCTTGATTTGCTGTCATTATCTTCAGGAAATATTTCAAGAGAGAAAAATGCGATGGAGGAAGAAATGGATCCAACATTGAATGTCTGTTCTGCAAGAAATTAAGGTTTCTGTCTCAGCGATTTTTGAAGTGAGTAAAATAAGCAGTGGCAGATGCAGAACACAAAAGAAGACATTAGTAAAATTGGAACTGAAGAAGCAGCGTGTGTGTGTGGGGGGGGCAGAATTGGAATTCGATATTTTATCTGGGTTCAAGTCAGAAGCTGCTGAATGCCTAATTTGACATGTTCCTTCTTAAACATTTTTAACAAATCAACTTTTTAAAATTTCTCTCTATTAATTTATTTGAAGAATCTTTGTAAATATATTTTTCTTTGTATTCCTCCAACAACAGTAATTTGAACTGACTGAGAACTTTAGCTAACAACTAAAGTCAGACAGAAACAAGAAAGAATGGTGAGACCAGTAAGTTAGACTGAACCTATGCAATAGTGTTTTCCACATTTCACATTATTAGAAAACACTCAAAGTAGAGGACATTATTTCTGAAAATTCATCATTGGGGAGGGGTTTAACAATTACTCTTGACTGGCTTTCAAATTTTTCTTGGGTGGGTCATAGTGAAATAAAGTTTCCCATAGAAATGCCTCCAACATTGGTATCTGTAGAACAATATTCACTGTATAAACATTTAAAGATTAATAATTGGTGATAAGATATATGTATGAATGATTCTTACAATTAACCATGTTCTAAAAAATAAAACCAGAACTTTTTTAATCTTAGGGAAGAAGAAGAAGAAGAAGAAGAACAAAACAGAACCGAAAAAAAAACAACAATTGTCTTCTTGAGTACCCATTTAGACCTCACCAACACCAAGTTCAACTAAAATTATTTAAAGATGGGAAATTTTAATTTATAAAATTAGGTTATTTTTTTTTTTTTTAACTGAGATATTTTTATAAAATTGTGCAGGGACAAAATTGTTTTCATTAATTTGAAGCTCTCAAATATGTTTAAATGGTTGGTGGATACTGACTAAAAGATTAACCATAGATCAATTGGACCCTGTCAAGGTTGACTATGGAGATAACAGCTTTCTGCTGCTATGGGTGAGTGATTTGTCTCACTCAACCAATCATAGCATGCTAGTGACAAAACATTTTGTCAAGATGGTAATGAAACAGAGCACAGCAAGAAATGGATTCATGTCTTTGCAAGGAACATGAATCAATTACATTAAAGGGAACCAAAAAAAGTCTCTGATAGAAGAACTCAGTTAGCCAATTCTATTTTCCATATCAATAACCGTTACACCACCCAATATCTCCATCCTGCTCTTAGACTACACCTGAAGATAATATTACAAGGTTAATGAATCACTCATTACCTATAATAATGTGTGCGTGTGACCAGGGGAAATTAAAATATACCTATGGAAAGAAGGGGGAGCCGGAAGGGAGAGAAGGATGGAGAGGAAGAAGGAAGGAGAGGAAGAAGGAAGGAGAGGAAGATGATGATCATAATAATAATTGTAGCATTATTATTAGGTACAAGCAGAAGTGTACCTAATGATTTTCATTGGGGGGTGCAGTTCGACAAAGAAAAGAAAAGGTGAAAAAAATTGGACATACAAATGTATACAAAAATCTAATCCATTTCAAAAGGGAAGAAATTTGCCAACAGAAACGGCATTGAGGGAGAGTTTGCAGCAAATTCACAAACAACCAAAACACATTAATAACACATAATGCAGCGTTAACGAATATGCTTTCAATGTTGCCAAGTATTTGTTATTTATAGCTAAAACTGTCTTTATATTGGTAAAAAAAGTGGCTAAATATTTCCATTTTCAGCTAACTTTATAGCTAAAAATGATATTTTAAAGCCATCCAAATGAAAAAAAAAAACAGGAAAATCCCCAAAAGCCAAACTGAAATTATGAAGCCATCATAGTTGAAAAAAAGTTGTGAAATTTGGCTTAAAAATAAGCCAATCTGGCAACCCTGGCCAGAAGCATGCTGGCTGTGGGTCGGAAACAAATAAAAAAAATTGCTGTGTGTGACAGTTAATATAATAGCATGTATGTGGCACCAAGTCAATATTTCTAATAATGTATGCGTGCGAGTGTGTGGAAACATATCTCGGTTTCTTCAAGATACTTGGACTGATTTTGACCTAACATTGTACAATCTAAAAATGTGATAATCTTTAAATAAGGAGAACTTCCAAAAAGATTGGAATACTTTTCTTCAGAAAGTGGGTGATGGGGGTGGACAGGATAAGAATGATTTGAATTTTAATGCAGAAAAAGGACTGAATTTTGTTAATTAAAATTTTGGGTGACTCATGCAATTTATAATAACAAAAGTTATAAAATACAGGTAAAGGTTTAATGAACCAACTTCACTAAGGTCATTCTTGAAATTATGAGTTAAAAAAAAGAAAAAAAAGAAAAACACTTGAGTTCTGAGAAATTATTTTTATTTTTGTACTGTTATGCTGAGCTGGACCTTGGGGCATGAGATTTTGGGTTTACTAAATAACAGGAGGGATTCATTAGCTTGAATAATAGACACCCACAACAGAAGATCAAAGTACAGGTAAAAAAGAAAGGTGGTGGGAAATAAATAAATAAAAAGGAAGATAATTTACAAAAGTGCATTGATTCAACTAAATACATACATAGAATATGTACTGTTTAAAGTTCAATATTCTATTATAATAAGGACTAAAAATGCTTGCCACCCCCTTCCTATCACTTGTGAGGGACTGCTTTGCTGTTGCTAAAATCACAGACTACTCCACAACATATTTCATCCAAGGGAACTCTGGTTGCCAACTCCACTGGTTCTAATTTACCACATATTGTATATGCCGGACTATAAGACGAGAGTAGTACTACTGCTCACTGAAACTCACCCAAGCCCTATAACTGTTCATATCGGGCTTCAGTAATTGGCCCCCTTGTCATAATACCAGTGCATTGGACGCAGTGTAAAAAATTAAATGTCTGTCTTATATACTGGCATATACAGTAATATTTCCAGTGGTCTCTTTTTGCTGCCTCGCTTCCTTTTTTCCCCTCAAATCTACTAAGTACTCCTCATTCGGACATCTATTATCAACCACACCCTCAACCACTAATTTCGAAAGAAAAACAAAATTTGTCACAACCAACTAGCATAACAGTATATTTTTTTGGAGAAAAATATCTTCATGTTTATAGTTTTTTGTTACAGACTTCTTCCAATGTCTTCTGCAGGCTCCCTCAGCTATCTTCAGATGTCCCTTAAGTACCCCACCCTTCCCCCGCAACTTGAGACATTTAACTTGGTTCTGTAAATTTGTTAACCTGTGATGTTCTTATTGAGGAGATGAAAAAGGAAAAAATGATTTCCAGATGCAGCATTCACCTGAGGGAGGCCAACAAATATTAGCCAATGTTGTAATAAAAATAACAAAGATGAAGATACTAGTCTGAAAATGTGTGGAATAAAAAGATGGGTTTTATTAAAAACTATTAGTTGCCACAAAGACTTCTCTTTTTACAAATATGGTCAAGTTTTTTAATTAATTAGGCTTTGCAGAGTTTGTTCCAGTTAATAGGTTCACAAGTTTAGCAATAATGTTGTGTTCAATTAAAACCTTAATATTTCTCAAGTATAGCCTAATTGCCCATACAGTAATAAGCTGAAATGCAGGAACTTCCTCAGATACGGTATTCCTACTAGCAACAAACAACTGTATTTAGAATGATCCCAATGAGTTTAGCAAGAAGGATTTAAGCCAATAATGAAGTAGAAAGCTTAGTCAACAATGAAACTAAACTTGACACAGCAACAAATGCATAAATATATTCCTATCATGCAGCCACCCTTGATTTTTGGCAAGAACCCTGCAGGCAAAACTGGCTGTGATCCCTTGATATTTAAGTGTGGGTCAGAAATAAAACAATGGATAAAATACAAGCTTTTAGAAAAAAAATTTCCTTGGTAGTTTAACCTGTGATAGATTAAGCTTAGTGAGTTTGTGTAATCCATTGGTATTAAAAGAAATATGAAATAGACAAAGAGAGAATTAAACAGATTGTGCAGGATATGAAAACATGGTTTAATTCTCTCTCGAATTAAAGCAGGTGAAAATTTGTAAATTTGGATATATGTACATACTGTAATGACTACACACAGAAACACATGATAGGTAAGAAAATGATATTGTATCAAACTTCTGAGAAGGGAAGATCTGCCTTGAAAATCAGCATTTTAAATCCTGACTTACATTGGCTTGAACACAAACCACTTGCACCAGCTGGAAATTTATCCCAGGCTCCAAGCAGGCCAATATAAGTATATTAGGTTCAGTGTGAGTGTGTGTGTATTACACAAAGAGAGCCCCAGGCACTAGATCAATGGTTAGTAAGCTATTTTTGCAAACCATTACTAGTATAGGGAGTTCAACCCACACTGGATACTACACTACTGTGACATTCGGTTTACTAAGTAAAAAATAAAAGAATTCTTTTTTTATTTTTGATATTAACTTTACTATCTTCTGCCATCTTTCACACAACTTCATAAATCCATCTCCCAAAAATTTGTATTATTCTCAGCAGAGAACTGCTCTCTGTGACTTTTGCAGTATTCCAGGGAATCAAAATTTTTATCATTAAGAGAATTCTCTAAAGACTGGAATCGTACTATAATTCATCAAATCTCCATCTGTCTCTATGTGACAGTGTAACTCAGAAACCACACAACATATCCTCATGAAATTTTCCATGTGTACTAATGGGACGCCCAAGCAGGTTTTTAACAAGTTAGTTTTTGAAAATTCAAAGAAAAAAATAAAAAATAAAAATTAAATAGTGTAGGGACTGATCACGCTCACCCCCATAATAATGATCTGATTCCCATCTATCTATATCTAACTATAATTGAAGAAATCTGGGTTTTTTGTTCACTTTTGGTCACCCCAAACAAGGCCTTTTGGAAAAAAAGAGTTAGTAAGAAGGGAGTTATGTTTACCACAGAATTAATAAGAAATTTAAAATGACTTATAGGAGTTAGAAACACCAAAAATGAAGAGAAATCAGAGAATTAAAAGAAAAAAGACTAACATTGGGTAAGGCACTTATTCACTCTGGATTTAAAAATGTCTGATTGTACTCGTCGGGAAAACATTCAAAAGGGAGTTTGTTCCACATAGCAGATGTTCTTGAGAAGAAGCTATTTGCATGGAACTTACGCTGAGTCCATGATATATCTAAAAAATATGGATGTGCCTTAATTGCAAACCGAGTTTTAACTGAAAATTCCTGGACAGGAGGGACTAAGGAGTTCATTTGAACACTTTCCATGGATGTAACAGTAGAAAAGTGCCAAACTTGTAACATTATGACGATGAGACAGTGGTTGGAGTGAGGAAAAAAGCTCATCGTCCACGCATTCAGTTCTGTACTCTATCAAGGGTGGAAAGTGTCTGAGGAGAGGATTCTGCCCAGATGTATACAAAGTACTCCATTTTTGGCTCTTTATATAGTGTGAGAAACCTAGATTGGTAAAATCTTTAGCTGTTGCCTTGGCAACAGAATAGAGGCCCATTTCAAATCAGGTGTGAATTTGACACCCAGAAGATTATCCAGGCCGGGGGACTCCTCCAAAATAGTGCCATCATAATATTGGATGTATGATACACTGATGCATCAATATCCCCGTAGACCTTAGTTATGATCCGAAGAG
>VCCN01000985.1:4247741-4264066 GCA_006491835.1 Architeuthis dux
GCAAAAAAGAGATCCACACAAAGCCACATGTAGAGAGAGAGAGGGGGGGGTGTTGGACATGCAAGCACGCAGAATGAGAAAGAGAGAAGTGCACATACGAATGGTGAGAGACACACTCGCACTATTAGAAAGAGATAGACATGCGAGCACACACAACCAGAACGTGAAAGACAGGCAAAGTCAGGCGTGTGCACACACACGATCATAGAGAGAAAGACAGGCGCACGCACACACACATGACCAGAGAGAGAAAGAGAAACACACATGATGAAAAGAAAAAAAATGATCTGATATGAAAGCCTAGTGAGACAAGGATTTTCAGAATCCAAGCTGACATTTACTAAGGTCAGATATGTCACATAAAAAATAATGATAATTTGATTAACTCAAACTTCCCAAGAAAGCTAATCTTGAGCAATAACTGGGGTACAAAACTAAACGACTGTGGCTCAATATCAATATAGGTAGATTGAGTGAGAAAATTAAAAAAACAAGACATCAAAACTCAAATTTTTACTCAAAATCAAAAGCTGCTAGATCTTATTTTAAGGATTCATGTCTTGTCTCAACACAGCCAAGACAACCTTTTATATGGAAACCACCTTGGAGAAACCTTGCAATATTCAGCAGCTATAGTGTTACAGGGGCCATATTGCTTAGATGGCCACCATTTGCAATTCTCTAATGATGTTATAATTACTGTGTACCTAACAATAACAAAACATCTAGGACAACCGCTATTTTTCTCCACTTCATAAAGGTGTAACACAGCTGTTAAATTAAGGAAATAGGGTGAAAGATGAAAAACAATAATACACTTGGATTAAAAACAAACTATTTAGAAGACAGTTTACTGTCTTTAAATAGTTCATCAGTGAGATCACAGAATTTTAAAAACAATTTCTCTAAAGATACCATATGAAAGATTTTTCAAGAAGGTAAGAAAAAGAAAAGGTCTTTATTTTTCAATGTATATGTGCTCCCCTCCCTATTCTCCTATCTTATATTTATTATATACCAAAAGTCAATAAAAATAAGCATCTCACTTTTTGTGCAATACAGTCTAAGAGGTAACATAGTTGTCACTTTTCACCACCTGGGACTTGATTTTTTAAAAACTTTATTAAAGCAAGTCTGATAATAAAGATGCATCTAATAAAAACTCATTTTATACATACACAAAAAGACAAATTGTAGGAATAATTCAAATTTTCATTGTTTAATGAGCTATACTGCTTAATAATTCTTTAAAGAACTCCTTCAGCGCAATATATTAATTCACCGCAAGAAACTAAATACTTTATCTAACAGTTAATACTGAAATTCAAACAACTCATGATAAACAATACATTTTTATAAGTTATTCAAAGCCCACCAACAAAATGCAAACTCTCAACAGTTCTTACCTAGTTATATTTAATTATAATTTTGATTCACATTACAAGGTGTATTGAGTACCTGTCTACTGATAAACTGCTATAGCCTCATATTCCATTAACTACAGTGCACTGCAGCAATCCTCAAATCAATGTCAGCATTTTCTACTATAGCCTCATGGCTAATATTGAGCCAACTTTTTCTGTTGAAAAGGCACTTCATTTGTAGCATTGATGGTGTAAATCATCATCAACCTATTAATGTCTGATGTTGGATATGGACCATCTCCAAAATCCAACAGATCTCTCAATTCTGGGCATCATGGTGCCAATGCCTTCTGAACTTGTCTAAATCTTCATAACATTTTTTTTTCTTTCTTTTTTTTTTACTGGCTACAATTTTGCATATGATCTTGGGGATCCACGTTGCGAGTTCAGCGGTTATCTGACATTCTTGCAACATGGTCTACCTATTGCATTTGAGTTTTTTTTAATGGTTTTTATATCTCTGACTCCTGTTTGTTTTCTAATATAATGTCCTGTCTTGTGATCTCTCCATGTGATGTTAAGCATGATCCTCTTTTGTGCACGGTTTTTAATTTGGGAGCCAATCTGTTTTCCCCCCTGAAATTCTGTGTTAATCTTAGCTTTAAATATATCTTGGGAAAGCCTCAAAATAATTTTTTTAAAACTCCAACCAACCATGGTGTATGTGTTCAAGGACAATGTTGCTTTGATGCTCTTCTGCACAAGAAAAACAACAAAAAGAGCAGTTCAATTAAAACATGATTAACATTGAAAGAATCCATTGAGTTTTAATTGAAGCAGAAACAGATGCCAAGGAATTAAGCCAAAATCAGAGGAAGTGAATGTATTCAAAACACCCTTCCTCTTCCCACCCTTAAAGATTTCTTTTTCTATTTTTTTAAAAAGATGCTGCAGGCAAAGCATCATCCTCATTACTGTGTTACTTTCTATGAATGTTTGCTGAGGACGTAAAACAATTCCATTCATGTAACCACTCCTAACCACAAACAGAAAGAAAGAGATATTGGGTATTTCAGATTTTATTGAGATCAAGAGAGAGAAAGAAAAAAAAAGGACCTGACTGCCTTCTTTATCATTGCTTGAAGTGCTTTGCAATTAAAATTATTGATGATGCTGACTGCACTGTCAATGACAATGACACTTAAGGTTGATATTACAGCTACTGAAGCAGTAAATGAACACCACTACATTGCTTCTTTGACTTGGCTCCTTCCTCCCAGTTTCAAATAAAGCCACATCTGGTCCATATTTACATTTTAACAGTGTAATCAAGAAGTGGCTAGAAGCGTGCCAATGGATGAGCTGTGATTGTATGTAAGCTGGTGGAAGGTATGTATGTAGCCAGAATGCATATGTTATTAGTAAACATTTGCAAATCAGGCTCAAAATGTATTACATCAGATCAAGATCACATACCATGCTGCATACATTCAACTAGTGTATACAAAAGTCTAAAAGAAAAGTACAGATGACATACATATAATAGCCCTATTCTGTATGTCAGTAATGCTTGCCTTAATTCCTGATTTGTCAAAGTCTTTCCTTATTTTCAATGCATTCCTATAGTAAAATCATTAGAAGTGCATTTACAATATATACACATACTATCCCTAATAAGTCAGTAATGCTTGCAATAATTTCTAGCAAAATCATTTACAATGCTTTACTAGAGTAACATCATTAGCAACAGTTATACATTATATATAAGATAGCCCCATTTTGTCAGATTCCTGGCCACTGTTGCTAAAACAAATTTTAGGTAAGAAATTGCAAAATTCAGTTCTCTAATCAAATTGTTTCCCTACTGCCAGAAATATTTAGTTTGTTAGTGCAGGAAATGACTAAAAATAAGAGGGGGAGTTGTGAAGTAGCAGTAAAGTTAGTGGGTAACAATAATAGAAGCCAAAATCTAGTCTATGTATACTAGGTTCAGATGCAGTAAGTATTAAAATACATGGTTATCATTTTTGCCTCCTAACTGCCAAAATTTGCTGTGGCACTACATTTATAATCATTAGAATGAATGAAAGTTTTGACATAATTATTTAATAAATCCTATCTGTGATGATCACGGCTTACATAAACAGCTAGTCATAAGTAATACATTTCTATAATCTTCATAAAACCGGGTGTGAGCTGTCTACTCCTGAACCTGATCACAAAGAAAATTAATTTCTGCTGATACATTATTTTAAAGAAAAATTAATAATTACAGGAAACATTTTATAAAATGAGCATACTACATGGGTTGTAGCCATGATCACTGACCCGATCAAACAAAAAAATAATATTGGCTAGGTATTCTTTTTTCACTTGTCTGTCCATCCATTTTAGAGCTCCTGGTCACATTTTTGTGCGAGAGCCTAGAAAATTTACATGTGTATTACACTAGCCACCTTCTAAAAACAGGTTTTCATTTTTTTGAAATTCGTCTTTTTTCACTTGTTTTCAGGGGGTGCTCGATTTACAATAATTTACCACTTGAGAACTGGACACATATTTCACAACTGCTGTAACGTATAGCATTATTACATTTAGGCGTTGGGAGAGAGGGAGAGTATATGCTTTCTTTTCATTTTTTTAAATTAAAAATTTCATCCTTTTTTGTCCTACTGGTTTTGTACTACCCGTTTCCATTTGAAATTAACAATACTAGTCGGTCAGTGCCTTTGATAGTGCCAAGCTGATGTAACCTTGTATCACCGAGGTGGATTAGTAAAGTCTAGAGCAACAGAGAAATAAGCCTAGAGATTGGGGGTATTGTGACAAAAATGTAGCACCTAGGCTATGTTGATTCATTTTTAGGCAGAGGTGGCAAACTATTTTATTCAACTCCATAACATAAGTTTTGAATATATAAGCAAAAAAAAAAAAAATTGTTCAAAATTTCAAATATTAAAGATTAGATTTTAGTTATTTAATACTTTCTAAGAGTCAGTACACTAAACACCTATTTTATTCAATGATAGGTTTAGATTGGAAAGATTGTGAAGCAAAGTTCAATTATGTGTACAGATGCCATATGCCCAGGAGAATACAGAACTTGTGACATATACATGATGTTCCATTAAGGAGTTCATCACATAGCAGTATTAAAAAACAGAATGGGAAATATCCAGACGCACAGTATGCTATTCCCATATACATAATATGTAAGGCACTATCCATGTATATATACATCCACATGTAGAAAATGTGGAATGGCTAGGATATTTAATTGAAATAAATAAACATATCAAATTCAGGTTGCTGACCACTGGTGATATTTTCATATTTTAGGAAAAGGCACAAACTCAAAACTTCCTATGTCCAGCTATGCCATTAATCATCTTGATGTAATCTTATTACTGATGCAATATTGGATGTCTAGTGAAATGAGTGAGAGAGAGAGAGAGAGATCACTTAGCAGATAAGATGAGATGTGTAGGGTTTTTTGTCAAAGGTACTCAATATCAACTAACAAGACCTCCCAAGAATTATGTACCCACATTTTCTAGGCAGGCAAGCAGCTTGTTTCTACTTACAAGATTGGCACAACACAATCTTCTTACTCCCATTTCCCTTGAGTTTTGTGTCATACTAAACTGAGTAAATAGGAATATCTTTTCTGGTTAAAATGGCTTAAAAATATACAGAACTACAGAATCTCATATTCAAGGTGGACAAAAGAACGAACATGCATTGCCAGTTTAGCTTTGTGCTAAAGGCAATGGATAGAGCTTCTATACCAGTATTAATATTCAAGATAGAAAATTGAGGGAGGAAGTCCTACTTAAAAGTTTAAGAGCAAAAAAATAATATCAAAGATAATTTGTGTTACAATTTCTGATATAAGGTGTTCAAGGATTCTCATCTTTGTTATTTTTAATCATATTTCAGCCAGTATAATCTCTGGCCTTCCTAAAGGTGTCTTTTACATTTGGTGAGCTTATATTTAGTCATGGGTCATGAAGAAGAAGAAGAAAAACAATAAGAAAAGAAAAATTATATCCAAAATTCTCTTAAGACCAGCAGATGAGATATACACACTTGAAAGATGGAAAGTAAACTGTCTGAAACATAAGATTAAAAGTCTCTTAAGATAAAGATGCAAACAGACACACACAATTGTGAGAGAAAGATATAAAACTTTTCATTGGGAAGAATATGGAAATGCATTAAGGAATGTTCTTTCCCTGAACCTCCAATGGAATTTATCTGAGTAAATTACCTTATGTTAAAAAACTTATCTTGGTATCAAATATACAATCTAAAACTTTAGTGAATTTCCTTCAATAATAAAAAAGAATTTACTTTCTGAACCCAGCAGTAAAATGAACATTCAAATTTGTGAACATATAGAACTCTTCCTTTTTAATATTAAAAAAGAAAAAAAACATGGATGTGTGCAGCTGCATATTAAACATACATACTAAAATACAGGCACTATATGCATAACAGAAAAATGATTTCCTCTTTATAAAAGTGTGCAGCAATGTATAGAGTTAGTATGAGCTTAAGGTGTGCCTGCTATCAAGTGATGCTTAGCAAGCTAGTGGCTTAGACAATTCATTCATGTTGTGCTAGAATAAGCTTAGGGAATATCTTCATGAGATATATATATATATATATATACACACACACACACACAAAATGTATATACTATATTAATATGTACACACATGCAAATCAACATAATCACATTCCACTTTATGTTTATGTGACACTGAAAAAGGCAATGCAATTCTCAGGTCTCACATCAACCATTTCTTTCTCCTCCCACTGCTTAATACAATTTGAAAAATCCCCTGTTTGTAGGTAGCATAAAAGGAGCAATTGCAGGGTTGTTGGAAGTGATAATGTCATTTCAAATTGATTGCTAATCTATCTTCCTAATAAGCATCATCGAGATACTTGACAGATAGGAGAGTTTGACACCTCTGCTGCCAATTGTGGAGGTGGTGGTAACAGATGGCTCACACTTGTTCTTCATCACCATACCTGCCTTGCTCCTTGAGAAGGCTTCAGGGCAAGATCCATTTGCCTTCCTTTTCTATTGTGTTAATTCTTTAATAACTCTTCATTTACAGTCAATGCCTCCTTACCTCTGCCCTTTCCCCACCAGGTTCCTCACTCCTTCCACTTTCACAGATTTCTAGCATGAACCTGTCAACATGCTTTAAAAAGGAAATTTCATGAGCTGATTTTTTTTAAGGGGAATATAGTGGCTTGGAGTCAGCACATGTGCGCTTCAACTACCATTTTGATGATTTATATATTTTTAAAAAGCCTGATCTTTATTTTAAAACTATTATACAGAAATTCTTCAAAGAGTTATAAAAAAAAAAAGATGTGTAATTAAAGATATCAATATCTTCTATTCTATAGAATGTAAAAATTTCTGTGAAATGCTTGAGGAAAGGAGTTAATGTATTAAAATTTGCAACTTATTTAATCCCAGTACAGTTCATTAATCAAAATATAAGTAAATACTAGATAATTGAGAACAACTGTAGAAAGAGCAAGGGAGGCCCTAGATAGGGAATCATCATAATCAATGTATAAAACAACCATGAACAGTCATTCCTGAACCAAAAAATACCAGATATAGATGAAACTAGAATTTAAGATCTGGAAATGTAACATCAACATTTTAAAGAGTCAAGGTACACTGAATATAGAAACTCCAGAGATTGAAAAAGCAAAAATAGAATACAATAATCATCAGCATCAACCCATTAAAGCAAGTGTCAACACCAGCAAATTCTAGTTAAGTACCTATTAAACAACAAAGACTAGGAAACTAGTCTGAAAGAACCAATGTATAATAGTAACACAACGCAGTGCTATCTATTAACAAGTAACTCCTACTAACAATCAAGATCAGGAATTCTTCCTTGCTATTGGTACCATGTAACCCAGTAATAACTACTAGATGATAGTTAGAGAGAAGATGGGCCCAGTGCAAAGAAGGACAAAATGTCAAACCAAGACAGCCTAGTACAACATGGCACCATTACAAAAATATCTTTGTGTTATGAGCAAAGTTTGTTTCATATCAATTGTGATCAAGAAATAAAAAAAAATGTTATGAAGTATTTGATTATCTGCTTTAGTATTTTCATTATTCCACACAATTTGGTAGATGGGGACTAGTATCTCCATTGTTATTTTTAGCATATGTTTTGGTTGATATATTCTCTAGCCTTCTTCATGTGTATGTTATACCTGGTGGTTTTCAGAATTTGCTTAATACTTTTATTTCCTCAAAAAGAAAAATCAGTTCAACAAGTTTATAGAACCAAGTGCCGAATCTTTTGCTTGCAGGACTTTCAAGTAAAATATGTCTATTCCAATCAGAGAGCCTTACATTAACACCTGATTGTGTGTGTTTAAGGGGGAGGCTTAACAGGGTTATGGAATACAGTGCCAGAGTTTTATAGTAGCTGGAGAACTTTCAGACATTAACTAAAAAACAAAAATGAAGATGCTAGTCTAAAACGTAAATGAAATAATCAAAATACCTCCGCTAAGAACTTCAGATAACACTTCATACTGCTAGTTTATTTATTACATTATCACCCAAAACAGGAAGAAATCCAACAAAGCAAATCCAGTGAGGAACACAGCCGATGGATTAACACATTTCAATGGATCCGTTTGGAAAGAAAGAAAGAAAAAATCCCTTACTAGATATGCAATAGACAGCAGTGTTATTGATTTATAGTCATTGTCTCTTTTTACTACTGCAATTTTTAAGAGTCAAATTGAGAACACTTACCTTTTGTAGCCAAATTACATGTCTTGGAGAATTTTGCTCTTCTCTGCTCTGAAGAACTTACCTTCATTAACTTTTTCTTTCCAACAGTTCAATGCTAGCTCTGACCAGATTTTATTTTAAAACTGTCCATATTTCTGCTTTAACAAAGTAGAATTCAGATCCTCCCAAAAATATACTCACATATATGCCAAATTTTGGGGTGCAGGGAGGGGGATAGCGCTTGTCCCCCTCTTTTGCTCCAGTCAATCACTGGTCACCACCCAAAAATAATGATTAAAATGGTAATTCCCTCACCTCCTTTCATTTGTGATTCTTCATTCAGGGAACAACAAAGGGAGGATTATAAATTGAAAGGAAGTTATATATAATTATTTTAGTTGTGTAACTTTTAGAGAAATATTAAGTAAAATTTCAGTTTTTGTTTCACCCAGAAATACTAGTTAAAACCTCTTAACCCTAATGCTGCTGTAGTGCTCTCGGCAAACTCTTCATAGGATGAAGAACCTGGGATAATCTATGCTTTTAGAGACAAGACGCCATTAACACTAACTCAGTGTACCCAAGCTAGAATCTCAATACCAGATTTTGTCAGTTGACTTTTAAACATGTCGCTTTGAATGTTACATAGAATTCTTGCCTGGCTTTGACAGTTTTCCAGAGTTATTTTGTTCCTCCTTAATTCAGACAATTGGAGGCTTCAGTAGTTATGAAACTACAACATCCAACCTTGACAGGAAATATATCACATCACCAGCCATTTGTCACATTCATATTTCAAATCCTAGTATTTTTCTTACTTTCAAAACTGGATGTTGTCTTTGAAAGGAACAGTTAGCTTCACAAATAAATATATACACTATATCGTCTTATTTATATTTAAAATATTAAAAAGTTACATTTTAACTTATATATTCAGTACATTTTTCAATGGTACAATTAAGGACATCATGAAAAGAACATTTTTCATTGCACTGATTAACAAAATTTAGTATCAATTTAAAATGGAAAATTTGAAGAAAAAAAACAAGACTTAAAAAACTTGATTCTGATTGCTTTACAGTAGAAGCAATCCAGTTAATTTGAATGCTATTTTAAAAGTCAATGTCAGTAAAATTTAAGCATTTACTTTTCATTTAATAAATCTTTACAATTTCCTTTCCCGCTAACCAAACATTTTTTCAGAGCAGAATGAAAAGAAATCAAACTGATGCATTTCGAATTTAATCTCAGGAGCCTCAGTTTTGAAAATAGAAACAAAATCTTTAGAAATAGTTGAGCAGCAAACAAACCTGCTTTTACAAGAACCAATTAAACTGTTTTTTAATCTTCCAAAAATCTTTTATTTTTTCCATTTCAGATGGAAAAAAGTTTTTGATTACTTTTGACAATGATTTAAAAAAAAAATTATAGGTCCACACCAGGGGTTGCCAAAATGGTAGATAATGATTCCTGGAGGTCGAATAGACAATCCAAAGGGTCGATAAATGCCTGGGGGTCAAAAGGGGGTCGGTAAACTCAGGGGCGTGTCTATTGAACTTTTGGGATTGAATGAAAGCTGACATTCGTATAAGAAATAAAAGTACATAAAATACAACTTTGTGATACACATTTTCTGATTTATATATCAGTCATCATAAATCCACTGTTGGACAAAGGCCTTCCCCAGCTCCTTCCATGTAGATCGTAACTGTGCTAACCTCTACCATGTCTTACCTGCAAACCTTTCTATCTCATCTCATGTCATGTCTGATCTTCTACTGTTTTTTATAGGGCACCAATCTCTTAGCCTTTTCCACCATCTGTTATCCTTACTTCTTGCTAGGTGTCCAGCCTATCTCTATTTTTGTCTCAATTATTTCTATGATATCTTTTACTTTGGTCGGTTCTCTGACCCATGTTGATCTTTTTCTACCTCTTAGTGCTATTCCTAACACCGCTCTTTGTGTTATTCCGAGTTTGGATTTATTTATAATTAAATTTTATGTTCTGTTTACTGAAACATAGTTGTGGATAGAACATCTTTGCAAAGAGACAACCGGAAGTTACCACTTCAGTTTCCCTCATTAATGTATATGGAAATTGCACATCTACTTAAGTATTATTTATTTATTGTATGGGCTGGGGATGGCTGCCAAAGTGGGTACTTTCGGCATTCATTGGTACATGTTGTACCACACCCAAAACATTTGGTACATTTTACATCTTTTGATAAATATTCTTGTTTACTTTGTATTTTACCATTGATTTCTTGTTAATCTCCCAATTTTTGTGCATCAAAATTCTACGGTGATGTTGGCGCATACTAACGAAGTAAGAGTAAATGACGGAGAAGTCTATCAGTAAGATCATAAAGTTTGGGATGAAGAAAATAAAGAACATTCATAAAGAACATTCAAAAACATTGTTCCTGAAGAAAAGTCTGAAAAACTTAATAAAAAAATGGGGGGAATTAACTTCTGGCAATAGCCTTCCAATTGCATAAGACGACCCAGAAAAATTTTGGTTGAAAATTTGCCAAGGAAGAGTTGGTGATAAGGATTGATTTCCTACATTGTCTTCTTTGATGTTGAATCTCCTTTCATTGCCCAACTCTTCAGCTACCATGGAGAGAATATTTTCTGTATTGAACAACATTAAAGTAAATAAATCATGTCTCTTTACAAATCGTAATGATAAATGCCTTATTACACACAAAAAGTTTCCTAGAATGGACAGACTGTACAAAATGGATCCCATGACAAGATCTGCATAATAAGATGAAAGAAAAGAAATTGTATAATATATTTGAAAAAGAGTGGAGGGAGCAAGTCTTTAATTAAAAGGGTATTTTTTTAATTATGTTTTCAATAAATGTGATATACTGACTTATCATAATTATGATATTGGTTGATTCTATAGTCAGGATTTGGTATGTCTTAGACTGTGGTATTGGTACGTTTGATAAATTCTTTCCGACAGCCCTGAGTGATCAAGGATTCTGTGAAAGGGTTGATTGTCTAAAAAGTTTGGCGACCCCTGGTCTACACTAAATAAAATTTAGAAAAGAAAAACCCCAAATCTATTTTATTGGCATTACATCTCAGTGTTATCTTTAGTTGAGAAAATGTATAAAATATTGAGCAGGCAATGCATGTGCTTGGGAGATCACCTTGGTGTGTTTTGTTTCCTGTGAAATTGACTTCCGAAATTGGACAATGGAGGCTGCAGACAGGCAGGCATTGAGCCACAAGATCTTCCCGGCAACCTCCATTACTGAATCCAACCGCAGAATCAGAGCTGATGAGAAAAGGCAGCACCACAAGTGTCTCCTCAAATCACCAGTCCTTCCCCTGCAACCAAAGTGGAAAAATCTGTCGGTTTCATGTGGGCCTCGCTACCCACCAGCGGTCCTGTGACAGACGTAGTGTCCCCTCCAAAATCCTTGTCTGCGAGGCCAAGCCATGATGAGATATATATTTCACACACACACACAGATTTTGATAAGGCTATATATGTATGACCTATTCTCAATATGTACAATTGTTGTCAGTTTTTTCCACCTCTTATTGATATTTGGGTATCATACTTTAAAATAGATTTAAAAACTATTACAACTGTCAAACCAAACAGGAATATTTAAAAACATTACACAATCATAGTTGCCCTGAATTATTAATTTCTGTCTTTTTCACTCAACAAAAATTCCTGTTTCAGCTGAAAGAGAAACTACAAAAAAAGAAAAAGAAAAAAAAAACATTTAAAAGATAAAGAAAAAATGTCCACATTCTTATAGTTAATTATGAAAAACAACTGATTTCTAATATTTAAAAATCAATTAAAAAGTAATTGTTGTTTTATATTTAAAGCAGTTATCTGTCACACCCTGAGACAAGAAAACTGTCAATTTCAAATATGAAACAAAGGTTACTTCATATCAATTGAAAGAAAAATCCAAGTTTTCTGAATTTGAAGTTTGATCAAGAATGATACCATTTAAGACAATAATTCAAGAGTAGATATCACCAACTAGAAATTTGAAACTGTCTTACATAGATTTCACAAGACCAGAGAAAGTGATCCAATTCAAATATTAGAATTAAAATCACTTTATATCTTTTTAACACATCAACTATCAAAACCCAACTGATAGAATAATACCATACCTTATGGATAATTTCTTTTTAAAGACAAACATCAATATTCTTCATCCCCCACCAACATAATAGTTAATTGTTGATTGGTAAGATCTTTTCTTGTGTATATTGCTCAGCAGTTTAACCATAATGACATTTTAGCAGCCAGAAGAAAATTTGTATGTATCCAGTTTCATTTTGAGTCATTTGCTCTTAAAATTCTAATGAAAGTCCTAAAGTATATCATTTTCTTCTGGGACATAATTATATACGAAAAACAAATTTGATTTAATTCTTTTTCCATACATTTTTCAGCATACCTTCAGTGATGTCTCTAAAACTACTTCAAGTGTCAACTGCAGATGCACATTTTGGAAAAATTAGAAACCTAATCATATATCCTTCTGTGATACCAGAAAACTACATCTCACTCATTTTTAAGTTTCTTTCTGATAACTTTCTACAAGCTAGTTTTGCAGACCATTACTACTGTAGTGAATTTAATCCTCACTGGATGGCCCACATTTTGTTACCATGTGCAGTACTAATTCAATAGCTATACAAAAAATCTATAGTTATCTAATTATTATCAGGAAATTCTTTTTTATATATATTTGGTTATGAAGAATAACTATGAAAATGTATCTATTTAAGATAACTTTTGATCCAAAATCTGAACATTTTGCAAAACCTGGTAAGTAAAAAAAACAAAAAAACTCATGAGTTATTCATTTGCCTATATTCCCCTTCAAGAATTCTAAATAACCATGTTTGCAAGACTTATTGAGAAAAATTATACACCAAATGCAGAAAGAAAAAAAGATTTTTATACTGATATTTTATTTTTAAACCATATCTGTACACAGATATTTATATAAAAATAAATTACCCTATATTCTTCTGTCTAATTTCCAGTTTTCTTTGGAATCATCATAAATGTTCAATAATTAAGATTCTTTGTGATAAAGAATTCTTAAGCAATCACTTCTAAATTCTGGAATATGCAGAAATAAATTGAAACTGAACAGACTATAACCAAAATAAGTTGCCTGAAAACTCAAAGATTTTGCTTGGAAGAGATTAGAAAAATCAATTTCTTGACTTAGGGTATCTTTGTTCCAAAGATCAAAAAAAGAACATCTTTAACCCTAAACACCCACTTATATACACATATGCATTATGGTATTCGATCTAGCTAAGCAAAATATTTCTTCTTTTAGAGATATTGTCACTGAATATTACACCTCAAATGTCATAGATACAAAACCTTTGTATGTGAGAGATAAGTGGAAGGCCAAAATTTATCAAGAATGCTAAGACTGCATCTCAAAGAGATTTGGAATAATATTGAAGAACATTAAAATGGACAGTGATGTCAATTGAGTTAGGAAGTTAGTAAATATATAGTTTTTCTAAAAACAGGCAACTATTATTCATAGATTTCTTTGGAATATCTTCCGTGTAGTTGTTATTCACATCAAAGCTGCTTTAAAAGGATAATTATCTTCAAAGAACAGAAAACAAAGCTGAATATAAAATGGGTGTTTTTGTCTGAAATGATGTATTGTTACTATTATACATTGATTCTTTTGGACCAGTTCAGCCACTGGCTTTTCTCAGGTCTGTTGAATTCAGAAATTAACTAGGAAAAAAACTAACATTAGATTTGAGAGTCAAAACATACTACCAAGTGACAATAAAGCTCATGCAGTTTCCTGAATGTCGGATCAGGTAGTGCAATAATATATACCTACTCAGTGGAGAAATGCAAGAAGACAACATAAGGAATAACTGATGAGTTCTGAAATTCCCTCAGAAGGACACTGGATAAGACAAGTATGGGAAAGAGACTAATATACACCAACGGACCAATAAAGAGTTTTGTTAGAATGTGACAACAAAGATGAGGAAACTAGTGTGAAACTGAAATCATTAATGTATCAAATTTAGAGGGAATATTTATAAAGAGGTATTCGTCTGAATTCAAAATAAAATTAACCTATTTATCTACAGATAAGTACTAGTGTGTATCGTCGGAGCAATAGCTACCTTTTTTGTATAAGATGGAACCACCATAACTTATTTTGTTCACCATTGTTACTACTCCCTAATTTAAAACACACTATGATGAATGTAGAAAAATACAATATAAAATGATACTCCTATTCTTATTTTGTAGCTGAGAATAAAATTATTAATAAATAAAAATGACAATTGGTCTTCAGAAACTTAGTGGCATGGAGCTTAAATAATATTCTTCTTTGTACCATTTAAAACGAGTATAGCAGCATATTATAAAGTGGATTTAAGTAAACTTCAAAACACATACACACACTATGGAGTAATCTTTGATCTTACTGTTAATTGTAAAAGGCTATAAGAGGTTATGTTATTTTCAAATCTGGTGTCTGGTATTCTTAAAAAAGAAGTCCTTTGTCATCACTGAATCAATAAACAAGAGATTAAGTGATCAATCTTATCTGTTAAGCCCTGTCAACCATAACCCTTATATTATTCTGAATATGGGTGCCACAATTACATACCCATGTTATTACCTTTTGCATTGGTAACATACTTAAATACTAACTTACCAAGTGTTAATTACTTGACAAACTTATTTTTAATACAATAAAATAAGTTTTCTGCCTACAAATGATTACGTTTTTGTGGAATAGAGATTATCCTATAACATTTGCTGTATCATGGTCACATTTAAGTAAACAGAGTTACAGGATTTCTTTACCTTCACTCAATACCTCTAATACATTCTAGAAGAATAGATAACAATGGGCTCAATAAACTGAGACTGAATTAAAACAATGTCATTTAAACAAAATCACAAAGACAACTTGGAAAATTGCTTTTCACACCAACATCCTTGTGAAAGCTTTTGTATCACCATAGTACAAGGATTAGCAAGAAAATCACTTGGCCAAATTCACTGATGTAATTTGTTCCTAAGTACTCCACCATGATGGCCTTTTGCCAGACTAGGCTAAGCTTAGTAAATACCTATCCTCAAAAGTATTTTTTTATCTAAAGTATATATCAAACCATGAATAAATAAAAATGAATTAAATTCAAAAGCTATTTCCCCTTTTCTCAACTATGTCTTGACTGATCCATTCTCCAAACTTGAGAAATGGTGTCGCCTTCTTTCTTTCCATGTATGCATACCTAGTTATGCGGTCTTAATTTATTAGTTAATTCCCTGTGTGATCTCACAGAAATGTTTTTGTGATTATGTTTCATTTCTTTCCTAATTACTACCTTTTACGGGTATTTACTAAGCTTAGCTTAGTCTGGCCAAAAGCCATAAGTATGGGGAACCCAGTGAGATTCTAACTCACTACACAGTATAAACCATCTGCTAGATTAGTTCACTAACCATTGCTGCTAATCTCCACATTGGGATTGCCTATGAAAGGTCTTGATAAAAATAATGACAAAAATGAGGATAGAAAAAAAAATATTAACAACAAATCTCAAATACAGACTATAATATAGGGGTGGCCAAACCATATCTCACAAGCCACATATGGATTTTAACATTTAATGTGCTGCTCATAGAAATATGTTGGCAGAGCTTTTTATAGCCAGATCCTTGTGAAAGTGCATGTGTCTTAAAAATATTCTGATAAGACTAATTTTCTAAGGTAATATCTTACTAAAACATCTTAATATTTGTTTTTTTAAAACTATTTTCCAGGATAAATATGAAAAAATATCTCATACTTTTTACCCCACTTTTATTTTTGAAAATGTCATTTATCTTACTGAAATACAGGATCTTTTTCTTAGTCATGTTTTTTTTAAAACAAATTTCATAATCTGCATGTCAGAAGTGTCATACCATCTGTCTGTCATGCTATAGAAACCACCTAAACATGGCATACATACTCAATGGACCTAGGCAAAGATTTTAAAGTAAAACGTTTTCAGAAAAAAATGTTTTCACGGTTCTAAAGGGATGAGGTGTTCTATTTACAAAGTAACTATAATGCTGAACTGGACTCTTATTTTCTGTTC
>VCCN01000985.1:4272171-4289813 GCA_006491835.1 Architeuthis dux
AAAAAAAAAAAAAAAAAAAAAAAATAAGCAACTACACTGAAGGGTAAAGGGAAAGGGAGTGGGCATAGGGGATGTGTAAGAGGAAGTGCTTCTGTTCTGTGGTTGGATAAAAGGCCAATTTCTGTTTTCAGGAATCGAAAATACTAAAATTTCAGCTTTTTAAACAAAATAAGGGATAGCAAAAATTTGATTATATTTATACATAAACCAACCCTTAAAAGTGCTGTGTAAACTAAAAAAAATGTTTGGTTATTCATTCCCCCCTCTTGTAGAAGGGAGAGGGGTGAATTATAGATGAAGTTCAAAAAACAAAAGGGACGTGAAAAAGAAAAAGAACAAACCAAAAATCAAAATAAAACAAGTGTGATAGATAGGTAAGATACTAACCCATTAGTAACTACAGCATTAAATTGTGCAATAGCAAATCTATTTAAATTGCTTATAAATTGATGACCAATTTGGCTATATATACACACATTATATTTATATATGGTATTAGATAATTTTTTTCAAATATTATTAATAATAAAACAGTAAAGCAAATATTTTGGGCATTGTAGCATTAAAAATGTTAGTAGATATCTTTAATTTTGAAGTTTTTAAAAATTGTGTGGGGAGATTGTTAGTAACAATTATTGCTACTACCTTTCATATTAAAATTTTAAAAAATAATAAAAGCAATAGAAGAACACAGCAAGGGTTAATTTTTTTCATACATGCCCATTAAAAAAAAGATTTTAAATAGCAAAGGATAAAAAAATCGTTTTGTATATGTAGATAATATATATATTAATATGGTTAAACAAAAAACAAACAATCACTATAATAGAACTACTACAACTACTAACAAACTATAACTAAAATATCAGCTATACTACTACAAAGCAGGCTGGGAAAAACGTGTGCGGTGTGAAAGAGGAAAAAAAAGCATGCAAAGCCAGTCCAAAATTTGTAGACACAGTTGCGTAGAGAAGTATAAATTATGAAGAAATATATATCAAAGTGTTATTTGGAAAAGAAAAAACATTTTAAGCAAAAGGAATTTTTTTTTCACCCATTGAAAATCCTTAAGACAAAATTATATATATATATAAAAATTTTAAAATACATAGTTTTTAAACAAAATAATCAACAATATTGAAAAAAAAGAAAATGTTCACATTCATAGGCTTAATTTCTAAGGGGGCAACATTTGTTAGATGTGTATTTTTTTTAGTGAGGTCTTGTGGGTGAATTTACAAAGTGCATCAATATGAAGATGAACAAAAAAAAAAACCACATGATGTAGCAGAAATATTTGTGCAGAAAAACATTACAAAATATTAAAGAATAGTAAAAATATTTCAAAGCCAGATTTTTTTAAAACTCCATTAAAAAGAGGAAATTTGATTCACTTGAATGATTTACGAATGTATTAAATGTATATAGTGTCATGTACTTTGAGTATTTCATTGCGACAAAAATGATATCACAATAAGGCATACCCTTTTAAAAATATTAGAGCAGTTCTTCATTAGTTTATAAATATTGTTTTGTCTGTTTATGAAATACAGAAATACCTATTTACATATTAATTCTGAGGAAAGTGAAAAGAAATCACTTCTTTAGACAGTGGAACTCTTGTATAAAAAAATAATGGAACTATATGAATAAAATAGAAAGAAAATCTAACTAAAGTCAAAGAGAGGTAACTTTAATCAGTAGTTATTTCCCTTGAAATTATATTCAATTTTTTCATATGAATTTAAGAGTTAATAAGGCCAAATATTCTTAGTGCCTGCAGTAATTAAACCATTCCCTTTATTCTATATGGTGTTTCATATTCAAGTTTCAGAAATACCTATCTGTCCCTGATTACCAAAGAAAACATGCATTGAATTAGTTAATACTGCAAAGTCTTAAGATTTAAAAAATAATTATTTTTAAAAGCTTAGTTCAAGTATCATCTCCAAAGAAATATATAAATTATAGCACATTAACTTTTTCAACTTTTAATTCCTAAACTAGGTGTTTTAATTTAAAAAAGAAAAATTTGAATTTTAGATGGCAACATCAGTTGATTTGCTCTCATAAAAATAAATACAAATGTGTATTGTAAGAAAAGAGGGTTTTTACAGAATCACAATGCTAGTTTTTTCTAAAAAGATGACAGTGTATTTTAGAAAGCAATTCAAGAGTACCAAAGCCAATAGATGAGAAGAATACTAGAAAGATTGTAATAAATCCAAAAACAAGTCTCAGGGAGAAAGCCAATTCTAAGAAAAAAGCACCAAAGTAAATGACAAGGCATTAAATAAAAGTACTGTTAACTAGTCTAGTATATCCACACACCAGCAGCAAAGAAAGTACCAAAGTAGAATAGTGTTTAGGATCACATATCAGATTTGTTAAGATAATACATTGCCTAAAAGAATAAGAGAAATAGCGACCAAGTTGGGGTTGGGGAGACCAAGGGACTAATAGTTAGTACAGGTTAACATAACTGGAAACGCTCACAAAACTAAGAAATCTTAAAAGAATACTCCTAAATGTCAAAACAAGGGGAAAAAGAAAAAGTCCTGAAATGGTAACCTGCCAGGTTGTCAAGACTCAAATTCCAGAGCTACATGGATGAAAAATGTGAATTGCAACTTGTCGAAAAGACAACAAATGATCTCAAAGTCAAGGTTTGTGTAATCCTTTACTACTAACCATGTGGCTATAGAGCAAAAGCAATAGACCATCTTCAAAATGAGAATAAGTACAATGTAAAGACTACTTCAAATGTAATTAATGTTTAACACTGAACTTGAGCAACATCACTTTTACCCTAAAAAATATTAAGATTTTTTATATTTGAATTCTAACTGTTGAAAAGAAATGGGTAATTTATAATGGCTAAATAACTCTATATTCTGACAAAAATCTTACTATTTTGATGCAAATGCCATACAAATTTGCCTTTTAGTTAAAAAAAAGAAAAGAAAAGAAAAGCTGCATGGTGGAATAATGGTTATCAGGTATCATGTGATCTAGTACTACCTGTTTTATGTTACTTGAAGTGGACATAGGTACCACCAAGTAACCTCATCTTACCATAGAGATGTCAAGAAGGACCCAGTATGGCATCCTAATAATTTCCTAAAGCATGGAAGCAACCAAGGGCAATCTGATTATCTGTGTCAAAGAATCCAGATTGACAATTGCTTTATTAAAATAAAATAACTATGACAGGATTTATTCTATAAGTGTTTAAAATTAATGAAAATTGATGAAACAAGCCATATTTAAATACAATTTTCATCAAGGGAAAGGAAAATGTTTTTTTCATATAACATTCACCTGTATTACATACCATTAGTTATTCCAAACAGGTGGATATTTTACTTAAAAGTCTAAAGAGAGAGAGAGATAAAAAGATTTACTATTCATATTTAGTAAACTTAGCTTAGTATGGCACCAGGCCAAATGGGGGTTGGAAGATTGTGTTGTGCCATTCTTCCAATCATGTTAATATCATTCATTATAGAAAATTAATTCACATTGTCTGAAACCATCCATCAGCTTATTCTGACACAAGGTCACAAGAGTAGGGCACTTAGGTCAGGTCAAACTCATCAGTAATAGTCTATAAGAAAAAAACAATAATCATTCTATAGGTGCTCCACTCCCTTTATGCAAGTCATTTTGTAATTTCTGCTTAGCCACACTACAGTTGCTATGAAAATCATTTTAAAAAGCTGAAATATTTTTAATTCCATCATAAAAATCATAAGCCATTTTGAGCAAGAATTCACAACACTAGCAACAATCCTTTCTTCAACACATTCCATTTCTGAGTTAGAAATTATTCAGTTTCGTAGATTATTTGGGATATTTCCATTGACATGTCAGCCTGGCTGGCTAATATAAATGCTTGAGTCTTTGACTAATCTGGATTCTTTGAGGTTCCTTTAAAAATGCACTTTTTAGATATTTAGTACAGCACCAGGCCAAATGAGGACAAGGAAACTTCCTTGTTGGGAGGGATTCCCTACCTGGAAAAAAACATTTAAAATCCTGATTTTTATCTGAGCTTGAAACTCTGGCTTTGGTAGGAAATACAGAACTTGGCTACAAGGTAAGCCAAGATTCTAAATAGTTTTATTTCAAGACAAAGTTAACCACTTAGGTTTAGGTAAAAAAACAATACCCTTGAATAAATAAATGCCAATTTCGTGCAGTTCAATTATTGGCAGAACAAATAGAATCCATTTTTTTTCCTTAACTCTCATAAGAAATGATTGGTGTTAGGGAAAGTGTCATATCAACAAATAGAATATTCTTTTGGAGAAGCATAGGTATGTAGAAAGTTGCTTCCATAATAGATTGGACTTGGCAGATGAAGTATGACTTAAACACTATTGAAAGTCAAAGTCAGTACTTTGTTGGAAAATTCCCCAAGGTCAGTATAAAACTTGGAAGCAAGTCTTATATACAAGAACTGTTACAGGTATTCTAGATTTTGCAAGTACTATGTTGATTGCCAGTGAGAATATTGCTATCTCTGCTCCATTTTAATACAAAGAGTCAAACCTGTTTTCAGGCTTTTTTTTTAGAAAGGTGATTACTTGAAACCTTATTGATCAACTATGCTTATCTTAGTATGGTATAAGGTCACAAGTGTGGGGAAACCAGTTGATCAATCTCACAACAGTAGTAATGGTGTTTGAAACTAGCTTGCTGGTGAAGCACAATGAAGAACCTTGATTAACTTGATACTAATAGTGTTCAACAACATTTGATGCTAGTTTTAACCAGTTCTGTTTTATGTTATGAATTAATTTTTCATATGTTTTTATAATTTTCTTCAAAGTTCTAAACCTAGTCATTCAATAGGCAAACACATTATTCCAAATCAAATGAACAATTATTTTATTTTATTCTCAATATAAGAACATTTCTGCTCATGTTTAGGATACCTTACGTTTTTCTAAAAAAAATGTGTCATCTCACAGTTTGTAACAATAAGCGTTAGTAACCAACCTCGCATTTAGGGAAGATAAGTTTACCAGGCATAAGTTAACTATTCAGACTGAACCTATAAATTGTGTGCTCAGATCAACAAATCTACCCATGATATCAGAAGCCAGGATTCAAGAAAAAGCTTTAGAAGACCAGGAAACTGACAATAATAAGGAAAAATTCTACAACTAAGATAAATGAAAAAGGATTAAGAAAATACAAAGAAAAAAGAGGAAAAAAAGCTAAGGAAAAAAAGTAGTTTGCATTTTAGAAAAGAAAAAAAAAAATCTAAAACAGTAACTTACCGATCTGGGCATTGTGAATGAATTCTAAAAGTGGGTAAATTATTAAGTATATCACATTCAACAAAGTAAGATTTGAATATATTGTTTGCACGGTGCATACCATTCTACAAAGGTTTTGCAGCTGACTGGATCATCTTAATCTAATAGCACATATTCCAAATGGGGGGAAGAAATACTATATCATGTTAAGCAGTAATGTTAGCAAATATAAAAAAGATAAAATGAGCTTATATAAATTAAAGATAAACTAAGTCCAATTTCAAGGAATATATATCAGAAGGCTTATATAAGAAAATCCAATTAACAAAATAGGAATAAAACAGCAGTAAAATTAATCAGCAAATCAAAAGCATTATTCTTTCACAATAAAAAGTGGAACTCAATATAGTATTAGTTAAAAACAAATAAAGATAACATTTGTTGAAAGACAAAAAAAATTAAAACATCTTTAAACAAATTCCTTAGTTATATCTAAATAAAAATTAAGACAAGGTATATACATCAAGCTTTCAGTGACTGAAACACTGAAAAAAAAAAATGGACTTGGTGCAATATTTGAAACTGCTTATCCCTTTAAAAAAATTCCTACATTTCTACACACAAAAAAGGTGTGCGGATATTTAAAATAATCCATCAAATCTAAGAACCATTTCTTCTAACAAATTAGCATCTATTTTATAGCCTATTACTTAAAAGCCATTGTATGCTTCTGATACTTTTAATGTCATTTCATAACCTTCAGTTACTTTTTCAATTTCCATTTTCAATAACTCACAGAACAAATTTTGGACTAAAAAAAAAATAATTCTCATACAAGAAGTAATTATTTTAAATTTTGAAAGAAAAGCAAAACAAATAATTAGTGGATTTAAATAAAAAAATTTTTTTATTATGAACAAAAGTCTTGAATTGGAGAGATTGTATTTGAGTGGCAGTAAATTGTGAAAGCTATGGGGCACAGGGTTAATTTGGCGCATCCATTACAGGAATGTTTGTTGAAAAATCAATTGTGAAGTAGAATAGTGATCCAGTATCAGTACAAAATTTGATCAGTGAGTTAAGCCTCCTAAATACTAAATATCACAAATGAAAACAACCAGAACATACAATCTGGAATTTAAATGTAATGAAAACAAGGTAAAAAGTAATATTAGTAAAAAAAAAAAAAGAATTTAAAATTCCGAAGCTGCTTCAGAAAAAATAACTTAAAAGCATTTAATTTCCCTTTTGTTTGAAATTAATTATCCCATTAGTTTGATGTAATTTTTAAAAAGATGATAAAGGTGATAACTTGAAAAATTATACTCTTGCTATATAAGAATGTGGACAGTTTAGATTTTTTTAATGATCAAACAATACAATAAACAGGGTGGAAAAAAATAAGCACAAAACAAAAAGCTTTTGATTTTTTTTCAATACTTGAAATCTTTATTCCAATAAAGAACTTTTGTTCAGTCCATCACAAGGCCAGGAGAGAGTAATGAACAAACATGTTAAACCATGAAGGGGTCTATATTTGTGGTGTCCTGATGTTACAGGAAGTGACATCACATAGTGCCATGATGTTACAGGGAGTGACATCAGACACAAAAAAAAAAAAAAGAAAAAATTCCTTTAGAGACACTGTGCCTCCAAAAATGATTAAAAAAGTTTAAAACTTTATCCAATTTTAATTTTGAAGATTTTTTCCCTTTTTTTTTTAATTAGTATTTACTGTTTACGTTTCCTCTCACCATGTCACTTTAGATAGACCTCCGTATACAGTAGATTATATATACATATATGTGTGGGTGTGTAAATAACTGACATATACCTATATACCTGTATGCGGATATATACAAAACAAGATTACTGAATTTAACTTCAGTTCGTGACACAGTAAAACAGGATCGTTATTAAGGCTCACTTGAATATAGATAGTAATTTTTTTTTTTAATCATTTCAATTTGGGGTGGGGGGATTAATTTTTTTTTTCCGCTTTTTGAAAATCAATTTCTTGTATTGCTTCACTGACTTTTTGTTGTTGGCACTGTGTTTAGCAAAAATTGTAGAAACACACTCTCACATTCAAAGCGAACAGACACATCACTCTTTTTTTTTTTTTTTTTTTTTTAAAGTTTGTTTTTTCGAAGAACTTCATATTTTAGGAAAAAAAATTATGAAGTCGAAGAGGGACAGGTTGGGGTCGGGGAACAGAAGTGGAAACTTGGGGTGGGGTCGGAAAACCAATTTTTCAGTGTTGCAACTGTTTTTTAACCACACACAAGAGAGAAAAAAAATGAAATTCTTACTGCTTATGGGGGGAAAATGAAAGATCCAACACATTTGCTTTTGAAGGAAAAAAGGGGGTGAAATTTGGAGAAAATTTAAGGTAACAATTTTTTTTTTAGTTTTTTTTCTTTTAATTTTTAACATTACCAACCATTCAAACCTATATAAATAAATCTTCAACCACAAAGAAATAACTTAGGAAATGAACAGGAGGAAAGTAGGGGGAGATTACAATTTTCAGTAATTTCTACCCATATTCTCTTTAACCTATAAATAGAATAAAGGAAGAAATCAACTGAAGAAAAGATTCCCATACCTTCTATCAAAAATAAGATCCCCCCCACTGTCAAGAGTCAGCATTTAAACTAACCCTCAACAAAGAGTGCTTCCCTGAAAGATTGATATTTGAAAACAATGACATGTCTTGTTATATATATTTTTTAAATGATAAAGTTCCTTTTCAGAGGGTGGGGTTTTCTTCATATATAATAAAAACTTTTCAATATACTGATCTTTTCTACAACAAAATACATACATTCTTTTATATATATATATACACACACATATACATATATATAACACACACACCCTCACACACACTTTTTACAAAGCTTGATGTTATGTTACCTTTTTAAAACTATTGCATTATTTATTAACAATAATGTACTAACAATCTGGATAAAACCCGTTTTAAGTATTCATTAAAAATGTCACACTAAATAAATACTAAATTTGCAATTTGTAACCTCCTCTGTTTACAAGAGGAAGGGCATCCGGCAGTAAAAAAAGTTCACAAATCCATGACAGACCCATGGTAATGGCATATTCCAATGATGAGTGGAGATAACAACAACCGTTCTGTGCATGACTATATATTTCATATGCACATACATAAAATTTCTAAAACCTATACTAATGATAAACTGATTATTATTTTTAATTTTGTATGAATTATTTCAGAAAAAAAATAACCCAAACGAAATTAGAATCTTTAACTACAAATATAAGTTCTAACTTTTATTAGTAATTTTGCAGAAGGAATAATTTTGACAAAACTAAACTATGTCTATTTTTTTTTTCTCAATCCATTTATTTTCCATCATTAACAAAAGACGGTTTCATGATAATGTTTTGGGTTGTATGCTCAACTCTAGGGAAAGAAGGGTGAGTGTACAGTTAAAACATTGTCACAAAAGGTTAAATGCCCAACACCAAATTCACAGATTTCCAGTGAAAAAGTATGGATGAGGGAAGAAGACATATTTAAAACCAGGATATTAAGAAATCATCAAAGTCCTAATCATAAAAAAATAAAAAAGATTTAAACAAGATATTTACTAACTGTCCAATAGTAGAAATACCTCAGCTCTAAGAACATTCAGATCTCACCCAGCATTCCAATAAAAAGACTGCAGAAGATTTCTAAGGCTTTAATCTCACTATTTATTTTAATGATACTGGTAATGTTATATTTAACTGGCTCTTACACAAGAATTGAAAAAAAATTCAATCATGATAAATATCCAATTAACAATAAAAGTGCCATTTATTTTAATATTTCAATGAAAGTACATTCTGCTAAACTAATATTTATCACCTACAATTATGCTCTTTTAGAAGCATTTCTTCTTTGCCCTTTAAAATAAATTGAAAAAGATTTGCTCCGGTCATTTCCATTTGAATTTCAAGAAAAATTCTTCTTCAAGCTTCGTAAGACAGCTCAACTTTTAATGGCCAGTAGTACTTTACATCCTTGTGTATAATGATAAATAACAAAACTATGTAGTCACCAAGATTTCAACAATCCACCCCTTTCTGAACTCCTGCCATATTTGAAACAACCTGAATTTGAATGTAAGATTATAAAATAAATAAAATAGAAAAAAGAAAAGAAACTTAGTGATTTTACTTTTAACCATTATTGTACAGGTAATGGATAAACTTTATTTTTATAATAATTTTGAGGATTTCTTTAAAGCTCCTCGCCCACTCCTAAAATAAATATTTTGCTAAAAGTATAACCATTTTCTACTTGTCAAATCTTTTCACTTGTGTGTTCCTAAACTTGACAATTTTACGATTAGAGAACCTCACAGCAGAAATAAATACACTTGCCATTGATAGAACATGATTATGTTTCATATAGCAACAGGCAAGGTCAAATTTGATGGCTTTTTGAGTATGCACATCAACCTCAAACAGCATAACATTGAAGATGTCTGCAGATTAATGAAAACCATCTTTAAGCGCACAAAGAAGGCAAAATATGTGACCAAAGGTAACTGCCGTAGAGCAATGGTTAGCAAGCAAATCTTACAGACTATTCACTAGATTACCCAACTATTGTGGCCCTGTGCCAGGCAAAGCTTAGTAAGTATTTACATGCAACCCTGAAAAGAGATCTAAAGTTTCATTTTGTCTTTGTGTAGTAATGTTTTGGTTTTTTTAATGAACTTTACCAAACCAGCACTCCAGATAAAAGCTTCAGCTTTTTGGTTGAATAAAACTAATGCAAGCCATTATTATTTTTTGTTAAATGTTTTATCTTATGGCCACAATGAAAGTAGCCTATAGAAATTTCAAAATTTGTTTAATTTCCAGATTAGCTCTGATTACGTCAAACATTATATAGCAAGTATCTGTTATGCTGTGCTTTGAGGATATCAAATTAACAGTTTTGGTACATGTGTATTAAACACACTGGCTCAAAAAAACTATAAAAGTCTTATCTTACCTAAAAGCAATAATTTATCAACACCTATCAAAGATGACTATCCTAATAAGGTCATTATCTTTATGATTTTGAAGCCAGTTACTTTTTAAGATTGGAAAAAGAGTGAGATATAGAAAATAATAAATGGAAGGGAGATTTTGTTTTGGGAGAAGGATTTTTTTTTTGCTTTAAGGAACAATAATAAAAACATGTGTTTTACATTATTATACACATGTAATTTTCTTTCCTGTCTTTTTTCTTTTAAAAGAGTGAGATATGTGACGAATGATTAACATGTACCACAATACAATAGTAACATCAAAAACAGTATCACACCACCTGCATTGGGTCCAAACAACTTAAAAAAAGAGACCCGGATTTTTTTTAAAATTAAAAACAAGATTAAAAAAAAAATAAGAAAAAAAAAAAATATTCCATCCCCCCCAAAATAAAAATAAATAATGATTCTGTTGCAAGAAAAAATGCAACATTTTCAATAAATTTGGTATAATAGAGTAAACAATATATATGCAAGAAAATGTTTTACTTTCCATGTATATATTTTTTTTTTTAATGTTTTTAAAATTTTATTTTATTTTTTTTCAAGTTTTAATATTCCCTACTAAATATTTACTCACTACTACTACTAAAATATCTATAACTAAATCATGCACTATATAAGGGTTTCGGGCGAGTTAATTTTTTCCTCTTTGTCCCTTCCCTCTGTGTCTTTCTGAAACACACAAAATATACACACAACTTTTTTTTTTTTTCTTTAAGGGTGGAGAGGGGTCACTTTCCCCCCACCCAACCCCTGATTTTGGTCTATGTATTTTTAAAAAAAATTTACATCACTGTTAAAGACATTTGCCAAATGAAGCACTAAGTGATGCCTTTACAACTTTTTACTTTGACTAAGCCATAAAATTTGGGAAGCTTTGTACGATTCCAGTTAACATTGCCAAAATACACGTGGTAAAATATTCCACTTAGTATGTACTGCATATTTAAGGTTTCTTGGATAACTTGCATCCATTTTTGACTGCATGCAGCCAATGTTCAAACAGATTTAATAATGAAGAGAAATAAATATTTTTGTGTTCCTGTTTTTATAGTAATAACAAAAAGTGATAATAAAAAAAAAAATCCTACTGAAATGAGGCAAAATTATTTTGCTACACTTGATTACATCCACATGTGCAAGTGCAGAATATAAACACACACTGTATTAAATTTGCTAGTGATTGACTTGGAGATCTTATTCTGCCCAAACCAATTGTCTATTACCTTCCACAAAAGTTAGCTCTAATGTAAAAGCTTGAACCATATGAAGATATAACCAGTTTTAACTGCAAAGTGTGTGTGCTTTTGTTTACACATACAAATATATGTTAGTGCAACAAAATAATTCTCTCCCTACTTGATAATAAATCTTAGATCACTAGTAATTACTAAAAGCAAAAATATTTGTATAGTTCTCTGAAGCTAAATATTTTTACAACTTCATTAAATTAAAAAAGAAATTTCTTCTGATTTTGGGGAAAAAGCAGAAGAGACATTCCTTAACATGTTTGTGCGGAATGAATGATTAATTCATATTTTGTTCCCTTTATCAAAAAAACAAAAAAAAAAACAACAAAAAATGTAAAAGAAAAAACCTACTTATTAAAGAGGGGAGAAAAAAAAACAACAAAAAAAAAAACACTTCTGTTTTTGTTGAGAGAAAAAACAAAACAATTGAATATTTTCAAATGATATTCGTTTATAATTAAAAATCATGTGTGTGGATATATGCATTCTGCATAAACTGCACATATATACATATATAATTTGCATATACATAATATATATAAGCATTCTATTCAAAACGGCACACACATACACACAATATATGCTTTCTGTACAAGTAGCGCATATACATTGAACATACACTGACACACCCACACATGCACACACAATTTGTGTAGATATTATCAACTGACCAAAATTGGGTTTTAACAACAGGTCCATATTAATTTATATATATATTTATAGATTTTTTTTAAAGATTTTCCATTAAAAAATTTTTTTCTTCTTAAAGTCAAAAAACATTGATTTGTTAAGGAGAGAATGTAATCACAACAATTTTTGGCTTTTTTTTCGTTTTGTAGAGAGCTGTTTATGTAGGTAAGTAGGTATTAGAGGTATTCAAATGAGAAACAAAGAATGAAGGTAAAAAAAATGGAGGGGGAGTAGGGGAAAGAAAAAAGAAAAAATTGAGGGGATGTAGAAGGAAAAAACAGGAAATTTGGCGGGAATGGGACATTTGCTCATGCATAGACAAATTGTTTTTTTCTTTTTTAAAAATTTTTTTATTTCATTTCCAAAATCTTTTGTTCTTGACCTTTTCATTCTTCCGCTCCCCCCGCCCCCCATACCCTCCCTTCATTCAATGAATTTTAGGATCGATAATATACATCGGAGGGAGAAAAAAATACACACACACACACACACACACACACACAAATAGGTTTTGAGGATCTTATGGCGAGGTTTGTTTGGTGGACCAGGCCAAATAAATTAGCAACCATACTTTATGGAAAATTAATTTTTAAAGTTTTGCTTATTGGGTGAGGGGGAAGAACTATTTAAAAATTAAAAAACAAAATAAAAAATAAGTGTATTGTGGTGGGAACATCGGTACTGTATTGGTCTGCTGAGATTCAAATTAGCTTTTGAAGAATAAGTTTGTGGAAGCCATATATGATGTTTTACTTTGCTGTTTTATTGTTTTCTATTTTTGCTTCTAAATTAAAAATTCAACAAGAATTTTTCTTAAATACATTTTTGTTAGGCATTAGGGTATTTAAAAAAAAATTTTTACAAAGAAAATAAAAAGAAAAAGAAAACAACAACAAAAAAATTAAAAAAAATTAGTTTTTATTTTGTTTTTTTTTATTTATCTTTTGGAATTTTTACAAAGTTTGAATGAAGAGGGGGTAGGGTTAGGGTAGGATTTTAAACCTGTTTTGTTTCGTCACAAACATGAAAGCCCTGCCATTTAGTTCTATATTCGTCGAGCGAATAAGAGAAGAAAGTTAAAATAGGGGAGAACTTTTGAATGGGTTGGATTGGCGAGGTTTTTATGTGAGGTGGAGTCAATGTTTTATTTTTTTTTTTTAAATTATTATTATTGATAAATAAAGTATGAATGATTGTGTCAAAACAGGAAAAAGAACAATACATTTTATCTAAATTAATTCTTACTTTGCTTGAAAACTTATCTAATATCAATATAGTGCAAAGTAACAAAACTTACTAAAACAGATGTAGCCTACCTTCCAAATGGTAAATGTTCAAATGTTACCACATATTCCAAGAAAAATCCACCATTTTAGGCTCCTCACCATTACAGAAAATGTGGCAATTCAATACAGACCAAAGCCCAAATTCAAAGCAAAAATTAAGCTTCAAGCTTCTCTAAATACAATGCAACAATTATTTACTACTGGCCCATCAATGTTGTTATAACTGTTGAAAACTAAACATCCAATTTCTGTAGGTTTCAGAAAATGTTTAATTTTCATTGCTAATTTTGAGTTTTTGGTTACTCTGTATGAAATTGATAACCATCAAGAAAACTTTTGAGAGTAAATACATTGTGTTATATGGTAACATTTAGACAATTCTTTTAAAAATATAATTTAGTTGGTGTATCTGAAAGTGTTTTTTTATTACCCTTTATCTAAAAATTTATGAGATCTAAGCATATTTTATAATTGCTGGGGTGATGAGGGTGGGAGAAAAAAATCCTATATACATGCTGCACAAAACATAAAATCCAGGCTTGCCTGAATAGACATGTATATAAGGGCATGTACAGGTTTTTTTTTATAACTATTGTTGAGAAGAGTCAGTGGGCAGTGGAAAGAAGAAAAAATGAACAACATTGTTTTGAGTAACTTATTTGTCAAAATTTAATTTCAGTAAACTTCACTGAAAAGAAAAAAAAATCAACAGTTTAATTGTATCAACATTGATAAAGGATTTTATTTCATCCATTTTCCCCAAGGTTTGGAGATGTGGATGTAAATAACAGATTTAGAGAGAGAGACAGAGAGAGAGAAAAGCTTTCTTGCTATTAAATATTTGGTTTAATTAAATGTTTTCTTAAAAAATGGCTGCTTAAAAATGTACTTCATACAACCAGTCATTTATAAGCACCACCATTCAACTTCAAAAAGGTTTCTTATTCCAATTCAGAATTAATAACAATGCTTAATAGAGGATTAAAACTCCTTCTCACAACTGGAGGAAAAGTAAAGAAAAGTCTAACCAACTTTGGTTGTTTGAACATTTCTGATAATAAAAACCGTGTAAATAGATGGTGTGGAATATAGGTACTACTGAATTAACAAGTACATGAGGGTAATAAGTGCAGTGGGCATAAGGCTTTGAAAGACTTGCCCAAGATTTAAATGGCTCTTCTTCAGTCCCAGACTCTAGCCCACCATGTTTAAAACTGATGCAGTGGGTTTAAAGAAACAAATGAACCATGCCATACACCCAGAAATCTACGAAAGTTGTCGACAAAATGTTTGGCACCAGACTTTTTTGAGGGAAAAAAAAAATTACAAAATGACTCCCCAGATTATAAGGGAGAAAGAAAAAAAAAATTAAATCTTTGATTGATTGTACTTTTACATGTCGATTTAAATTTTACACTTCAAATTTGAGGTTGGGTTGAGGGAGGTTGTTTAAAACTTCTGGAGGTGGGGCAGGGGAGGGGAATTGAAAAATAAATTGGGTGCAGATGTATAGGTATGATAATGGGGTGGGGAGGTAGGTAGGTAAACAGGATAATTTTTTTTTCTTCCTGAAGAACTGAGAAAGATGGTCTCTCTCTGCCCACTTAATTTTTCAATTATTCTTACCATGATCTACTCCCTCCCCACCTCTCCACAAGCCTTTGGCCGTGGGCAATAAATGATTTGCCTAAGCTCTAGATAGGCACACATCTAGGCTCCAGCCAAAGTGAATTTTTAGTAAAGAAACAGCTTAAACAGATGATCCACATCACTATTTTCCAAATACCCCCCCACCCCAACTCCTCAACAATCCTCACCAGATGTTTTTTTAAAAATTTTTTTTACCAAGTTTTATGGATCTGCTGATGGTGAAGGCTTAGGCCAGGGGTGATCAAAAAAGGTAGATATAGTGAGTAGTGGGTGGGCATTGAAAAAAAAGTTAACGGGCAGGGGAGGAGTAGAAAAAAAAAATTAAGGTTGAAAATGCTGTATTTTTTTAAATTAAAAATGATGTATATATTTTAAAATTTAAAAGTGTGCGTTATTCGCACACATACATATACATCTATCTATATATGTAGGTGTGCGTATGTGCAACATTCATAAAAAAAAATTCAAAAATGAAAATAAAACATTCATTTTACTTATTTGGAAAAAAAAAAAAAAATGAAAATAAAATTTTCATTTTACTTATTAGGATAAAAAAAAGAAAAGAAAAAAGAACACCAGCTTTTTTTGTCTTCTCTCCTTAGGTTAGTAGTATACATACATACATACATGCACACATGCACACACTCACACACATATGTACATACACACTCCCGGTTCACAAGCACACTGGAACATAACTTTTTTTTCCAGCTTTTCTCCATTTTTTTTGTTTTTATTTTTGGTTTTAATTCCATTATCTTTGAGATACAAGTTTTTCCTTCATCCTTTTCTCTCTCTCTCTGTTTTTTTTTTCTTTCCTGTTTCTTTAATTTTTATTTTTTTTTTAAAACCATTTTTTCCATTCGTTTCATTTTGATATGTCTTGTTTGCATACGTCAAACCTAACATTGGTTGAAAGATTTCAGCAAAAAAATGTCCCAGTGAGCTGAAACTTTGATGACAAACACACCACAACGTTTGACAAGTGGCAAGGACAGACCGATATTTCAGTATAATGCTTAAAATCCTAGTGGTGTGTCCGGGTACCAAGATGCTAATTGTAAGAGTTCCATACCTGGATAATAATAACCAGCAGGTGTTAGTGCAGGGAAGCCTCTACCGTAGGCATAACCAGGAAATCCGGTAGGGAAAAAGCCTGTAAAAAAAGAAAAAAAACATTAAAAAGTAAATGAAATAAAAAAGAGAAAGAATTAGGGGGAAAAAAAAGACATTAAGTTACATAAAAGTACCTACATTGTTATGAATATCTTTCTGAATATGTCATTAATTTAATTCTTTCACTGTTACAATTTAAGGAACAGCCTCAAATTTATTTTAAAAAAATTTCTATTTAAATCTACTTAATTATTACCATATTTCACCATGTATAATCCGATAACATAGATAATCCAAACCCAGGACTGAGCGTCAATTTCGATGAAAAATGGATTATCATGTGTATACAATTATGTATACAAATTTGTTTAACAATTGTTTTCATAGATAATATGCACCTAGATTTTTTTAGCTCAACATTTTCGGAGAAATGTCGACTATACATGGTAAAATACAGTAATTTGGTTCAAATTTTTAAAAACTTTTAATGTCTAAAATCATATTTATAAATGAATAGGATTTTAAAATTTTACATAAAATTTTTCAAGAAAAATGCTTACATTGGCTACTGAAGACAATATAGACAAAAGTCAATAGTAAATGAACAGTGAAATACTGCAATCATAGATATTGTAAAGCTTGTCATAGTTTATGTTAATTCCTATGTATGTTGGTTAAACTTTTATTTACAAACAAATGAGAAGAGTGACAAGAAAACTTGAGAAATATAAAAAGATAAATGTATAGAAAGGGAGGTTGTTAGAGAGGTAAGGCATTAAAGAAAAAGTTGAACTGACTGGGGAAGTGTGGGCTTACTGAAGTGTAAACATCTGTATATTGAAAAGCAAGAGTAACTGGGATCTTTTAAAAGTGATCCCATTTTACAAAACTTAATATGAATACGAGTAACACCCATTTAAAGTTAAGATATTAGATTCATAAATTGCATGAATGAAACTAAAATGCACAAATTTTAATTCAAGTTTTGAATGACAAACATATAGAGAAAATGTTTTTCTTAAACTATGGACTTTTCAAAAATCTAGAAAAAAAAATATAACTTCAAAACAACAAATAGCACATGTAAAAACTGTTCAGATTAGTTTCAAGGAAGATAAATGTGAGTGTTTCTATTATCTCTGTAGCTAAAATTGAAGAACAAAAAAGTGTGCAAAAGGATCTAATTTAGAGGTAAAAGTGTTTTTTGGGTGCAAATAGATAGAAAAATTCAAGGTTTCCAAAGAACTTTTTAGTTTTAATTCTAGAAAACTGCACAAGCCAATAACAGGAAAAATGATAAAAATAATGAGAATATCA
>VCCN01000985.1:4297844-4311192 GCA_006491835.1 Architeuthis dux
CTAAACGAGTGGCCCAAATCGTAAATGTGAATAAAGAAACGATCTCTGTGCAGGGATAATGAAAATAGCAATACTGAATTTTCATGATGTTTCCTTAAATTCTGATCTGAGATAGGTTTTTCAGGTTACTGTTTTCATTCTTGCTGTCTTTATATATTCTCCAGCCTTCTTCAAGTCTATGTTGCAACTCATAGCCTTCAGAAGTTGCTTAATATTTTTCTTTTTCATATAATCAATTGATACTTGTTAAAGTAATCTATTTTGTGAACCAAACCAGTTGGATGTTTTTTATGCTTATGAAATTCTGATTTTAGAAGTAGGGGTGGAGCTTAAGGGTAAAAGTCAGCAGTTTGAAATCCTAAAGTCAATAAATATCTATTGTCATAAAGACAACCAGCTGAAAATAGCTAATGTGAATGTTGGTTTGAATAAACCTTCCAATTACTATACTTTATTTTGTCACAAACCTCTAATTTTAGGAGGGCTAAAGAAGTTTTTGTTTGTACATTGAACATGAAGGGCTTAGTACCAAAATCATCCAGGGCTAAATATATGAAAAAAGAAAGCTCAAGTGATTTCATCTAGTAGAAGTAGACAACATATAGACAAAAGCATGCACATGTTTTTAAGATTAGTAACAGCATTAAACACAACAATAAAAAAAAAAACCAACCAACAATTAATGTTGGAAAACCAAGCATCAGTGTCTATTAAGGGTTTCTTCACAAGAAAGTTACAAATTCACCCCAATGTATTTCTGAATAAGATTTTGAGCTTCTTTTGAGTTACAAAGTCTCACAAGAATTGAATGAAGGAGATTCCTGAAGGGAAAACTAACATAAGGTAGGTAGAAGTTCATGAGTGTTTATCATAAGTAGCTAGTAATTTATAATATGTAAATCTCTCAACACTGATGATCTCTTAATTCTTGAAGTTTAGACAAATTATCAGAGGAATGGCGATTGACCAAGCCCATGAACAAAATAATTCAGTCATCAAAGGTGATGGAGGAGCCATTGGATTGACAGAAGACCCGATAGCACTTTGGAAGTGGATGTTAGCTGGTCCTTACGTGAGTTGTCTAGTAGCCGGATACAAGGCTGTGTCAGGTGTGAAAGATCATGAGCAGACACTGAGTGCTCAGAGATCTTTCTTTGAGAAGGTGAAAGTGCTCTCTGTAGTGTTGCTGGAGAGGGGCAACCCATTCCAAGAAGAATCAGCAGACTTACTAGCGAGAGATACAAAGAATATTGCAGATGCAACTCTTGCTGAAATGGTTGGTACACATAACCAGCGGGGCAAAGAGCATCTCCAGTCATTCATGAAGGGGCTATAGAATAAAGATGAATGTTAATTCTATCACTGAATCAATAAAAACAAGTATTATAGCAAGCTGGGGAAGTTCTAAGGAGAAGGTACTGAAAGATGACTGTCAGTTGTTCTCATGACTCTTCATCTCATACCAGTACAGGCATTGTGACTTGCAAGAATTCTTCAAGCATGAGAACCAGCCGTCTTTTGCATCTCTCAGTGACCCTGACAAGTTTCATACATGTCAGAAGTCACAGCTGGCTGAAATTCTTCAAGCACAAAACAGACAGTAAACCAAGGGGAGATGCAGTCATCATAGATGGTTAAGCACTGATCAATGCCCTACCTCCATGCACCTCAAAGACATTTGATGATTATGCTAGGGAAGACATCATCCAGAATGTGGAATCCTACGGTGCCAAGTACAAAAGGGTGGACATAGTGTTTGACGTGTACAAGAAGTCAAACCTGAAATCTGAAGCCAGGTCAAAAGGGGGCAATGAATGAGAAAAAGAGTGATAAGATCCAGTAAGTAAAATAAGTGGAGAAGCTTTCTTCAAGATGACAGCAACAAGACTGAGCAGTTTCACTTTCTTGCAGAGAGGATGTGTGAAGCATAGACAACAATCACACTCATTGTCACAAAAGGAGAAGATACCATTAGCAAACCAAGGAGGCCCCTGGATGCTGTGTCTCCATGCTGTCATGAAGGAGCTGACATGCAAATATTTGTACATGCCAGAGATGCAACAACAGATGGTAGCAAGTACCTGATCATCAAAGCTAATGATATTGATGTTCTTGTCAAAGCAATATTTGTACTGCCATCCTTACAGGACCTTGGTCTTGAGAACATGTGGATTGCCTTTGGCCAAGGAGCCAATGTACAATGGATTACAGTCCATGAGGTATTTTCTGCAATAGGGCCTTCTGCCTTCTGCCGTAAAAGGAAGAAGACTGCAAGGCAAACTTGGAACATCTGTGATGAGGTTTCTGAAACCTTCACCAATCTCAGCCAGCACCCAACACCAGTTAGTGATCTTGACCGGCAATGGCTGGAGAGATTCATTGTCATCATGTATGACAAATGAAGCAAGACTGGATCTCTTTGCCTGCAAGCAGAGGCAGTACAACTCAATTCCACCAACACAGGCAGCCCTCAGAGAGGGCTCTGCTTATCAGTCTGGGATCACCTGGGGCCAGACGCCAGCAGTCTTGCTGACTGGGGGCGGATGCAGAAAGGAGAGACATGGAAGTTGGTCAACATTGCCCCAATTGTAGCCAGCTGTCAGGAACTCACTAAGGGTTCCTGTAAGGAAAGTTGTAACCGGAGATGCAAGTGCAGCTGCATATGTGAACAGTAGCAGCTAGAGGAACATTCACATATGCACAATACAGTTATATTGGCAATCTTTTTTGTTACTTTATTCCATTACTAATTTCATATATCACTACAATGATTATACCAGTGTTAAACTAGTAAGAAATATTCTAGCAGGTTTTAACACATACAGATCAACACCAAGATCATTAAAACTACACACATTTCTATGAAAAGAAATCACCTTGGGTGTGGGACAATTTGGTGGCTATCTTGTATTTTCAAATGGTAAATTGGGCAGAATTAATCAGAAACCTCTGGATAACAAACGCACCAAATTTCATGCTTGTATCATAATGTGCACGATTTTTCTGTTATCTGTTCCACTATAATGTTTTTCCTTCAATCTGACTAGTCTAGAAACACAATCCAATGAAATTTTAAATTAATTTGACAATGTGGAAATGAAAAATTGAGAAAAGCGTGTTACATCTCAAACATTTATTATCATAAATAAAATGCATCATCTTTCATTTCCATATTTCCTCTACCATTCTGTCGGATTATCATACAAGTGTTTGTATTCTAAAAGCAATAATTCAATTATAGAAATTTGACTGCAGAATATAGCAGAGGGGTTTTTAAGACTTTTCATTTTTGTTTTGAAATAAAAGATAATTTCCAGTAGAATAATGCTTTTAATCCACCAACCCCTGCTGAATGAGCTCTTTGAAAAGAAAAACTATTTCATACTGATGCTATATTTTCCAACAAACAAGCAAGCAACAGACATGAGCAAACAGCAACAAAATGAGAATGAGATGTTAAAGTTATGAAATATGCATGGGTCTCAAAATTATTTTAGGAAGAACTTAAAAGCTTGCTTGATCTTTTAAGCATCTTAGCATATAGCAACTTATTTTCTAGCCTCATATTTCAGATATGCTTTTTAAAAATACATTTTTATTCTTCTGAATATCATGGAAAACGAATCCAGAAAAATAATACTAATAAAAAAAGTATGAAAAATTAACCAGTGAAACAAAGCCACATCCTTTTCATTAAGGTTTCTAATTGCCATTCAATTTATTTCTTTGTTATAATTCAAGATATAGATATATTAAATATTTTTCAAAAATTCAAATCCCTGAGAATTCTTTAAAGAATTGTTTGCATCAAATTTTAGATAATGAAAATTAAAAGCATATCTGGAACATAAATTCAGCTTAAGAAAACAAAAAGAGAACAAGGAAAAAATTGTAATGAAAATTCTTTGGTTGGTAGACTTGCATGCAAACACATTTAGTCTTTTTCACAATCAACAAACAGCGTTTTATTTTGTGGTTTTATTTTTAGAATAATCACAATTTATAATCATATTCAAACCACATTATACAGCATGCAAGAGACAACACAGTTATGAACATGCAATTTTATTTTAAAGCAGAAGCACAAAGGCATGTTTATATTGTATGTATGTAAGCTTGTGTGTATATACAGATGTGTGTGTGTGTATATATATCAAATTTCATGCATGTTATACACATGTATACAACCATGCATATATAATGCACCCAGTGACACTCACTCAAACCTAGCAGGGCAGGGAAGAAAGATGAAGGATAAGAATTTGTGTGCAGTAATTAAAAACATACAAAGTTTTTCTTAAAAGCAAAACTAAAAACAAATATTTAAAAAATACAGCTCAAACATGGAATATACAATTTTCTTTGCGAAAATAAAAATAAAAGTAAAACTAAGTAAAATAAAAGGGTCTAAGGTTAACATATTTAAAGGTTGGAAAAAAGGACATATGAGGGGAAGAGAGAAATAAAATCTACACCTACACTTTAAAAAAAAGTATAACCCACTATTAATTATATCTGTTCCAATAATCTGAAGTTAATAACTGGTCCCTGTCAATGTTAACAATGGGTGTAACAGCTTTTTGCTACTACTATGAGAGTGATTTGATGTTAGCTTAATAAGATGTACATATATAGCAAAAGATATTTACTTACGTTGATAATAAGTAATAGTAATAAGTTTGTAATAAGTAATAGATAAAAATGAAGAATAGTCTACAAAATAAATATATTCTAAGATTGTTTTCTTCTTAAACTTTTAAGTTTGCCAAAAGCCAGTGCTTCAGTGAATTACTTATGTAGTGGGTGTCATTTTTTCTTTTGTCTGTTTCCATGGCAACAAATTTCAAGGAGAGTTGCACCATACATTTATGCAATACTTTTTTCTTCAATTTTGTTGAAGAATAAAATATATAAAACTTATTAAAAAAAAGAAGGTTAGTGCATGCAAAAATTTCTGCCAAAACCAGGTAAATAAAGCTGAAGGCAAAATATTATTCCAATGTGCAAGTGTTAAAACTATAACTAAAGACATGCATATATACAAGTGTTACTGCATGCAAACCGTACGTGCATGTGTATATGGATAACTGATGCAAAGAGAAAAAACATGGATATAACATGTACATGGAGAAGACATGTACATGTTTTGGATAAAAATCTGATCAAAAACATGTACAAAAATTAGGCCACAATATGAATTTGATATCAGGGAAATGAGCTGCTAACTGGAAATGGTGGTAGCACGGAGGGCGTATGAAAGGGGGGGAAAAAATCATCAAAATCACGGAAACATTTTTCTTGTAACTTGATTGTTTCAATAATGAACATAATTTGTCAAATATCTCAGAATGTCACTCCCAGAGTGCAAAAGAAAAACCATGCTATAACGGGGAGGCCTGTATTAGAAACAACACTTTTTTGGTTTACCCGTGAATTATGTTCAGAAAACAATCCAGTCACACCAGAATTCTATTTCAATGATTCATGACATTAAATACATTTTTTGATGAATTGAGAATTGAAATTAAAGTTCTTTTTCTTGTATAAAATTTAAAATCAACAGGCCCAATGACACAATTTTAACCAAAAACTCAATCAAAAGAATCTCCAAGATGCTGAAGAATACCTTCATTTTGTTTCTAAAGAGAAGGTACAAGATTCAGATTTTGTTTAAAAGCTCTAATTCAAGTTAGTTTCTATTCCTTATAAGCATTTTGTCATAGGAACAGGAAGATTAATTTTATCTCTATTGAGAAGATTGAAAGTCCCTTTATTAAGTTCATTTGTGGCTCAATTTTAGAGTATAGCAGGATTTAAATTGGTAAAAAAATTTGAATATGTATAATATGGATTAAAAAATTTGAAAAATGTTGGATCCAGTTTCAAATAGAAATGTGTGTAATGAACACTAAAAGAACCTTGATCAAGTTATGAACATTGAAATTTTAAAAAATTAAAAAAAAAAAAACAATTAAAAGCTGGAAAGAAAAAGGGAAATTTAGTTACGATTATGGAAAAAATTGTTCAAATTTTTGTAAGGTTAAAAGATTTAAATGAGAAATATCACTTATTTGGATTAACTGGATCCATTTTTATTGGAGTATTCATGTTTTAATGCAGGAAAGGAGGAGGAGGAGGAAGTTGGGAGAAGAAAGGAAGAAAAAACGGTGGTGGTAGGGGTTATAATATGTACCATTTTTTTTAATGAATTTTACTGAAATGATAAAATAAAGGGTTTTTCTACATGGAAAGCTTTTCCTCTCTGTAAATAGTTGTATTTTTTGTCCAAGATAACTGCTAAGAACATCATTCAGATTTTAAAATGTATGAATTTGGGGGTATAAGCATTAGATGTGGGACAAGGAAGTGTTAATATTAAAAGATATTCCATAATGCTATAAATGGGAACATATGGCTGAGGAATTATCACTAGATAAGAAATTTAAAGTTAAGAAATCTTTAGTACTAGTTTGTATGTGTATATACATACACACATAACAGGATGGTAGGGTTGAATGGATACTTCTCTATGACTGATAAATCCACATCACCTGGTAGGTTCCAATTGAGTACTCATGGCTACACTTGTTTGCCAAAGTACTCAGGAAACACACACACACATCGCACTTCATGCGTGTCTGTGTGTGAAAATAGGGCTTCTCACTCTAAATAATTTGCAGTGTAGCACAAGACTAAAATCATAACCTTTCTTAGATTGATTAAGTGGTAGTTGGTGCCTTTTCCAGAGCCAAAGTCTAGCTTTCTTGTTGTTTTATACTTTTCTAACAAGAGTTGTCTTAATATATTTTATGCTACAATGAGCATTAGACAACAGTGTTACATGTCAGATTGTCTAGAGAGGTGAGGATGATTAAAATGTCAGTTCAATCAGATTTAGCCCCTCAAAAATCATCATGACCACAGTTCCTGGCTGCTGATGAAGGCTAACTGAGCAGCAATGAATCTGCTCAGTGTTTTTTGTCTCTTTCTCTCATATGTATGTTCCTTTTTGGAGTATTTTGCAACCTTGCTGGTGTATGCACACCTGGGGTTGTTTTACACTGAGCATGAGTTTTTGATATGCATTAGAATATCAAATATTAATAAGCAAAAAAGAGTTCAATAAATACTTATCTTTGATCAAACTACAGATAAAAATGTATTATTTTTAGTAGCTATTTTGGTTGTGCTTATTGAAAGTAATTTTAGTTGCAAAAAGATGATAATCTCCAGAGTAAAGGCATTGATATTTATGCAAAGATTGAATTTTAGTCAAAGATGAAAAATATAGGAAAAAGGACTTATGAAACGGTTACAGAGAATCAAGCTTTCCATGTGGTAGGAAAAAAATAAAAAATTTTCAACCCACTTAAAAGAAATTTTTTTAAAAGTCCAAAATTGGTGAGGAGGGAGTAGGGGAGGGGAAGAACATGTTACAGCCTGAAGAACAGAAAAAATACTGCTTTAGTAATTTAATTTTGTTTGGTAATGATAGTTAAATTAGCAGCAGTTAAAGATGCAAGTAAGAATAATTATTTAGAGTTTTAAAAAAATTTTTAAATGAAAAAGTAATGAAAAGTATTAAATCAGTAATATAAGAGATCTCCTCCCCCAACAGATGAAGAGATAGATATATAGATAAAGGCAATACTGTCATGGCTGACGATGGAGAACTGTGCGGACACTTACAGAATTCAGGCATGATTAGATCGCTTGGCATATCCCACACAACTTCGCCATCCGTTGTCACTACAGAAGGATTAGAAAAAAAGGGATTTTTTTTAGTCAGGCGGCAGAAGAAGCACACACGTGGTAGGCAATGTGACACATGTGCAACACTGAAACACAGCCAACACAGACAATATGAATTCTCACTTTTTCTTTCAATATTTTAAGTCAACTACATATTAGAGTAAGGGACAACACTGCAATTTTTAAAAAAATCATTTTTCTTTCTTTAAAATGCCTCCACAACACTGAGAGACAGATTTCAAATCAAAGAGCTTAAAAATGTATGTAGGTAACAAAATAGAAATCTTAATATAGATGTTTGAATAAAGTAAATCTGCATTCAAATGGCTGTTGGTGGGTATCTGACAACAACAAAATAAAAGATATGGCAGCAATTCAATGTTTTCAAAGCAATTTGGTATTTAAAAGAAATTTTTTAAAAGAAATTCTAAAATACCCTCAGGGTAAATAATCATTTAATTGGTATGAAAGACTGCTGAACCAACTTTCCTGAGCAGAGAATCAAAATTTGGTGTTGGTACAGTCAAGATGTTAAAATTTGAAAAAATAAAAAAAATAGTGATCAACCAAAACTTATTTCTTTCATGTATCAAATAGAAAGCAAACAGTTAAATATTGAAATGAAATGAAAAGAAAAGAAAAAAAAACCTTCATAATTCATAAACATGGAGCTAGCTAACCTTTTTATTATTATACTCATTGTAAAGGTTTGAAACATTTCAGTCAAGAATCTTCTATCCTCACCAGGTGGTCATAATACTGTCCATTCTTCAAACTCTACTTCTTGTATCAGTATGTACTAAGTTTAGCTTAGTCTGGTACAAGGCCTACAGTGGTGATGGTCTGTGAAACCAGCTTGTTAACCACCACTCTTTATACATTTTCTTCTGATATTTTAAAAAGAAAAAAACTATTTGAGGTTTAAGATTATTAAAATGTCTTGGAAGTGTTTATTTCATTCCAGTAATACTGATTTTTAAGACTAAGGAGTTGGCACCATATAACCTTCCTAACCACTCTTTGGCATTGACCTTAGTAATTGTCCATTTCATTCTAGTTGTTAGTCTTATCTTCACCAGACAAGAAAACAATTTTTAATCCACAGCTAATGACAAGAGAGTAGAATTAAGCATGTATTTCTATAGATCTACTTATATAATGAACTGTGTGATTTCTGTTTCTTTGCCTATAACAATGGTCTCTTCCACTTAAAGGTGACAATTATGCTGATAAAAATCTCTACCTACCATTTGGAACAATGGACTCTTCCACTGAAACATCTCAAATTTAATTAAGTCTGTGAATCTTTCCCACAGGGATTAACTAGTTTTAAAATATTTTATCATGTCGGTCTAATATTCCCTTTATTGTTAATAAAGTGTAAAACTGAGCCATTCAATCAAAACTGCTAGGAGTAGCTTATAATAAAATTGAATGGCACCAAAGAGCAATTTAGAACAAATAACTCATATGTGAATCAACATTAAAATCACTATTGGAACAATTTAAACATAATATATATCACCAGAGTAAACAATTTAAATAATTATCAATTAAGTATATATAAACTGTGTCAATTATGTTGTTTTTAGGTTTGCATTTGCATTTTCTATTTCCAAGATTTGTACATTTACCTGAATTGGTAAAGTTTAGTCCATATTATTATTATTATTATTATTATTATGAAGTTTAGTCTCCATTAAAAATATATATTCTCTATTGTAAAAAAACAAAAAAAGTCGATACATCTATATCAACTGGATATGTAGATGTTAAAAATATAGTCACTACTAGAGATTTAAAAAGTAAGACTTTTTTTTTTTTTAAATCCTGACCTTTTAGTATAGCTTGAATGCATGCAACCATCAAAGGAAAACTTCTGTATAAGCTATCAAGGATACATAACATGAAGATAAATATTTGGTAATAACTCTGGCAATAATGACTATATACAAATTTAAAGATGAATACATTTTCCAACAGTTATAAACCATTCACTAGAAAACATTGTATCGACCCATTATTTCCTTTATTTTGCGAACCCAAGTTCAGAACTATATTTATATTTTCGTTCATAATCTCTTGACAAACCAGATTCATCTCTGCTGGCTTGGAGTCTATCAACATTATATAAAAACCAACCCTGTTAACATGATCAGACCCTATTTCAGCTGACCATATACACTTGTTAGGCATGCTATCATTTCTTTTCCTCCTCATTCGTTCACAGCAACAATTATGTCTAATACAAGTTACCTTCCCATTACTAATTATAAGCAGAAAACTTAATATTTTAAGATTACTATAATAATTTATGTCTATTTCCTCTGTGATATGCATACCAACATACATGTTAACTCTTTAGTATTATCCATTATTGTATAGATTGTATTTCATATTATAAATCACTATTGAAAGTTATTCTTGTTTGTGATATCTTCCACATTTCTCTTTGTGGCAGATTCTGTACCTTACAACCAATTACCATTATTGGTAATTCTTTGACATTTAAAGTGTACTAGCTCTCAATGTTGTCATATGCTAAAGACAGTACAACTTCCATACAATCTGTAAAAGAAAAACCTTAGCCTTTTTGCAATTGCTCTCATTTCATTAATTAAAAAAAATAGAGGTTTGAAAAGGTGTAAGAGTTATCTACAGAGAACTAAACTGACAAACAGAGTTCAAATTCCAACAGAGACTTGCTCTAAGGAAAAGCATGAATATTTTGTCCCGCAAGGTTTCACTGCCAGAAATCTCAACAAAAGCCATTGGCATGTTTAACAGAAAGGTGCAGTCAGGTCATTTTACTTAGAGAGGAGATGGATACTGCCAAGTAACCACCCCTCTTGCCCTGAATATGCCATGCAAGACCCATTATGAAACCTTTACAATCTCCCAGACCAAAAGGCCAACCAAATAACCAACAATGGTTTGTATTTTCATTTGAAAGATATTTTTTCAGTATGAAAAATAAAAGTTAAGCAGAGTGTAGGAACCATTAAAAAATAAATAAGACAAAAATCTAATTTGTGAAAAAATTACACAAACTATCAACAATAAAATAAAATTAATTTACTTAAATGATTTCCCTAAAAATTAGAACCTGATTTATGATTAAAAAAAAAAAAGAAAAAAAATGGTTCTAAGCATTTCAATCAAAGCTGCTCAAAATTTGTTAAATCTTAATGTAGTTTTGTAAATTCAAAAATGCTTGCCATCTTTTGAAAACACTGAATTGCTACAGATGTTGAAACTGACGGTTTGAAAGGCTAGATAGAAAGAGGGGTAAAAAAAAAACAAACTAAGGACAGAAAAGTTATCATATAGCACTCTTTTGCACTATTGTTATACAGGAAAGATACATCTCTCAGATGTTCAGTGGAATTTGAATAGATTCTTTTTGTTCAAATTATCTTATTGGTTTGAGAATACTTTTTCTATTATACAGAATCTAAGTTAAGGTTGTTTCAAGGTGTGTACCAGGTACAAAATCAACCTGAGAACTATATAAAAATTTAGTTTTCGGGTTAATTTTTCAATAGTGTTTGTATTTCTGACAAATTCCACTTTATCATTACAATAACTAAATTGCAAGGGCTTTTTCTTCATCTCAGTAGGAAGGTTTGAATATTTGTTTTATAACAATATTCCAGGGCAACTTTTATTCCTAACTGCTTTAACTTCAGAAGTAAACATTGATATTTAGGGGGGGGGGGCATCGCCCCTAAATATCAATGTTTGCCATTTAGCAGCAAACTTTGAAGTATTTTTCTTTGCTTAAACTCAACTGCTCTTGACTTTATTTTTTGGCATAATTTCAAGAACTGAAATAGTTAAATTATTCTCTAAGTCTTTTTATCAAAAGTATAAAAGATTTGGTGAATAGATGAGAAAAAAAAAATGATACGGGTAGGGGAATAAAACACAAACCATTTCACTGCCCTTAAGAGCTTATCAATTTATTTGGGTGGTTCAATATCCTGCAGTTTTGTTCTTAAAAGGTCTATGCTCAGATTACAGGCAAATCAAGTTCATTCAATAGAAAATAGTATTTAACTATCATTAATATGTATTACAATCGGTAAAGGGGGGAGCATTTTTTTTAGTCAACTCTCACTGTCGTCTCTGGAATCTATTATAAATTTTCTCCCAGCCCAGATGGGGGTAAATGAGGGAAGAATATTTACTTATATTAGGAGTGTGTTGGTTTTAAAACAAAATGGTTAAGAAAACCTTTCTGTTCCCCGATACAAGTGTTAATAAATTCAGTGATGGGGTATTCCCAGGAGATAGAAAATTGTTCAGACAGGTATCACTGCAGAATTTGTAGCATAGTAGATTATGTTCTTTCCAGAAAAATAATTTATGTGGGCCTACCTTGTGGCTGAGATGGTTGGACATTTCCCACTGGCACCAGTGGTCAATGTTTAAGCCAATGTAAAAAAAAAAAAAAAAGCCAGTATTTCATATCCTGATTTTCAAGAAATGCATGTAGGCCCTCCCCACATGGAATATTGCTGCAGCACAATCTTTCTAAGCTCATTCCCACTACCATTTGGCCTTATGCCAGACTAAGCTAAGCAAATATTTTGAGTGCTTACCATAGAGTAATGGTTAATAGTCTTGCACTGTTGCTAGTGTAATGTATTCAATCCTCTCCTCACTTGGCCTTGTGCCAAACCAAGTTATATATAAAGTAAATGTGAAATTTATGGAGACAGGGCTTAAAGCAAGTTTCACCAACCCCAATACAGGAAATTTAACCTGCTGAATGGAACTTTAATCAAATTCCCAGTAAAGTACTCTATTTCATGAGCCATTGAAAATAGTTATATTGTTAAGCAAGCTACTAGAAGCTGCCAGTGATCTTTACTTTCAATTGTACAGTTATTCAATCGGATCTTTATTGACCCTACAATATACAGTGGATTCCAGTTAATAGGACCAACGATTTTGGTCCCAATAACTGGCTGGTCTGATTTACTGAACAACATACATAAATCACCAGTTTCTTGAATTCAAGGGAACAACTTGCATGAAATCACAATCAGTTGTCCCTTTTTCTTTCTTTTTTAAATTTCACATTTATCTTGAGTCAACAGCTTATTTATTTTTATTTAAAAAAAAATGTTAATTCGGTAGCACTGCTGCTTGCCCCCCAAAAAAAACCCTGGCACATTGGTCATAATTAACGAAGCAAATTAGCGATGATTACATACATTTGAATGGGTTCTTAAAAATTGGTCCTATTGTGTGGCTGGTCCTACTAACCGTTGGTCCTATTAAGCAGAATCCACTGTACTTGTTCAGAATTGATAGCAATGGAATGTTTAAAATTTCTGAAGTTTCCTCAGGTTACTTTTGAAAATAAAATCACAGGTAAAGCATTAAGGAAGATATACTTTATTTCTATATGAAAATGAAAATAAAATTGTGTTCCTAGTTAGTTTTAATTTTTTAAACAGTTACAATCTATCTGAAAAAGATAATGTTCATTTATTTTTTTTTTATCCCCCAAAAATGTGGCACTGAAGGAGTCAACTGAAGACAATATGGCAGTGAAAAATATTAAAGTTCCCACTCCTGTTTGGGC
>VCCN01000985.1:4321016-4333379 GCA_006491835.1 Architeuthis dux
TGATGAAATTTCAGTAGGTGATACCTTTTCTAGAGAAAATTCTACCCTGAAAATCTAAGCTTGATTGAACAAATGGTTTAGAAGTTATGATAAATTAAAATAAGCAAGCCGCTAGCATGATTTGCCAAATTTGACGCTTCATAACTATGCTATTTCAGAAGATACCTAGCTTAAATTTGTTACCCCTTTTTCACCTAAATAAGCCATTTCTGGCTTCATTTTACCTTTATTCTATGTGGTTTTGAAGATATGGATCCTTCAAAATAGGGGGAAATGGCTTTTTATGGGAGGTTGCTAAATGTTTGGCCAGCCGTAGAAACTCAACTAATGGTGCTAAAATAAATTTTCCACTGGATTATATTCATTTGATGCAGTGCCCTGTGTAAAACATTGAAACAGAGTTTAAAAGCATTAAATACTTTCCTGATGACCAAAACAGGACCATTACAGAAAAACTCAAAATTTGATGTGTTTTTTGAAAGCATGAAACATAATGTAGTCAGTTGAAAAAAATGGTTCATTTTTTGCTGAATTATAGTTCAATCTATCCTCTTTCATTCTTAAAAATTAAAAAAGTCCTACTCATATCTAACTTGTCCGAACTGCCACATAAAATGCTACATTTCAGAGAATTTTTTTCAGAAGAATTCCATCTGAGTATCAATAAATTAAAGCATTATAACCCTTGAAATCTCAACAGATGACACCTTTTCTAGATACAAATTAACTTAGAAAATTTCAGCTTGATTGAACAAACAGTTGAGAAGTTATGACAAATTGAAATCTGCTTAAATTTGCATGTTGCGAACTGCAAGCATGCTTTTGCCAACTTCGGCCCTTCATAACTTTGGTATTTAAGATATCTATCTGAAAGTTGGTACCACAGTAGTTTCCCACACTAATAAGCCTTTTCTAGCTTCATTTAACCGCTATTCTAGGTGGTTTGGAAGTTATGGGTGCGTTAAAATGGAGGGGAGGGCTTTTTAGGGGATCTAAACTAAGGGCGTAAAAATAAAAATTCCATTGGATTTTCATTTGATGTATTGCCTTGTGTAAGGTTCAGAGTTATGATTACTTAAAAATGGCTTCCTGAAAATAGCAGGAAATTTGGAGCCCACTTTGACATCTTTTTTCTGAAAAAAAAATGTTATTTTCTATGACTAGGCTGGTAACATTATCAAAATCTACATAAAAGGTTGACCCCATGAACAAATTTTCAGCTCAGTAGAAGTTCCTGTTGTCAGTTGGTGGCTAGTTGAAAATTGAAAGAATAATTTAGCCAGCGTCGTACCGTATGTTGTGTATACTAGTTTGAGTGTGAGTATACATGTTCAAATTTTTAGGATTGAAATAGGATAGATTGAATTATAATTCAGCAAATTTGGAACCGGTTTTTCAATTGTCTAATTACTTTTCATGCTTTCAAAGAGCATGTAAGATTTTGTGTTTTAACTGATGTTTTGATCAACAAAAATGTATTTAATACTTTTAAACTTTGTTTTAATGTTTTACATTACATAAAATGAAAATAATCCAGGGGAATTTTTATTTTAACACCTTTAGCTTAGTTTTTGCGGCTGGCCAAAAAATTAGCTGCTCACCCCCTAAAAAGCCACTCCACACCCCATTTCGAAGGACCCATAACTTCCAAACCACATAAAATAGCAGTTAAATGAAGCCAGAAATTATCACCAAATTTCAGCTAGATATCTTAAATACCATAGTTATGAAGTGTCAAATTTGCCAAATCATGCTAGCGGCTTGTGATATGTAAATTTAAGCAAATTTCAATTTGTCATAAATTCTGAAGGTATCACCTACTAAAATTTCATCAAAATCTAAGAGTTGCCCATGAAGATTTAAGAAATATTAGGTGATTTTATATGGAATGACACACACATATTTATACATATACATCATAATTATAATGACATTTAAGGTAGCTTCCAAGGTGGACGCAGGTTTGATCCCCACACAGAGTTTGTTTCTTTATTCACATTTACGATTTGGGCTGCTCGTTTAGCAGTCGCTCACACCGGCGCTGGGCAAATATAGGGTCTCAACTAATAAATGTCATTAGAATTATCATATTCTGTCAGATATAAAATTATCCATCATTTGATTTCATACATACATATATGCATCCATTTGAAAAATCTTAACTGTGAAACCAACTGTACAGCTAGTTATGGATCAATAAAATTAAAAAATCATTTATTATATATGAACACAAGATAGGAAAGATTGGGTCATGGTCTTGTTGGTCAATGAGAACCAACACTTTTACAGTTGTGGAGTTCTTTCCTCTAAAGCTGTTATACAATTTCACAGCAACCTTCCATCGATAACAACATTTCCCATTTGTTCTACATGCTAAGAATTCTACCTGCCACCCACCAAGTGCCTGAATCCAGATGAAAATTCTCTGCAAGACTGTAACAGAGTGCATCTTTTATTGTAGAACTTTCTTACAATAGTTTGACTTTGTAATTGTCTTCAATGGCATTTTCTATTCTTGGTTGCGAAATAGAAGACATTTATATGCCACAACAATGAGACATGCATTAAGCCTAAATCATGTGTAATTATAGATTACTGAAATAGACAAAGATAAAGTGCATTTTGAAGAATTGTTGTAGCATAAAAAATAATTGCCTTCCGTGTTTTCTTTTCACTGCTTGTAGACAATTGTACAGAAACAATTTATGACAACTTATGCCTCTCTTCTCTTTCCTCAACCATCTTTCATATCTCACACACACACACATAGTGTATTTAGTTTATATATATTATATATAAGTACAAAATGTACATCTGTAGCAGAAATAAAAATCTACAAAGTAGGTGTAAGAAACATTCTATAGATTTCTTTTATTTACTTTTTTATCAGATTAACGTTACCACAAGAAAGTGAGAAATCAAATTTGAAATTTGTAACATTGGCATAATCAAATCTAGGATAATTGTAAAATAAAGGACAAAAATACAGAGAGAAAGAAAAGAGGAATAAAAGTGAAATGTATGCTTATCTAATTAACAAATGAACACATTTCTTGCCTTGGTTATAGCTATTGTGTAATGTATTATGGAACAGACATCTTATGAAGTGTGATTACAAAAGGTTGAGAAATAAAAGCAAAATTAGTTAAACATGCACAAAAAAGACAAACAACATACAACCCTCCCTCTATATGCTAACCTGCACTTTTTTATTTCCTCAAGTATACTTGACATGTGTAAAATATGTGCTTTTCCTCCCCCCACCCTGTTTCTCTAAGGTTTGTTTGGCATGAGGAAACATTTCATATTTGGAAAGACAGCTAGGTGAAAATTACCTTTACGCATTTATATGTAAAAGAACCAATTGAATAAAATGGCTTTGAATGTTAACAGAACTGATGATAGTGTCTTTATGGCACACATAATCCTGTATAATGGTTACATGATACTTTAAAATTTCAGCATGTGCTGAAATCTTAAAATATTGTCAAAAATTCTGAGATGAAGTATTATTATACCATTAATTATTCAGACCAGCATTTTGATCTTAGTTTCAGATCAAAATATTTTAGGTTTATTGGATCTGGTAACCTTTAGGGAGTTTTGACCTGAAGTTTACAGAAAAACATTTTATACTTTTGTTGTTTTACTCAGTGATTGAACTCCTTCCTTTTGCTAACTTTATGTCTAACAATTATCTATAAAAGAGTACACTGATCATTCCACAAGATATCTGCTCCTTTATTGTCCCTTACGAATACTGTATCAGCAGACAATGTTTACATACTGCCCATTGTCAGAATTGTTATATACATTAAAACTGCTATAACTCCCTACATGAGGAAAGCTTGCATTTTCAGTTTTAGGGGATTAGGACGAAAATACAAAATTCTAAGAGCTATTTTCCATAAAATTGTTCAGTTTAATTTTTTATTTTTTTACATTCCCTGTTTTACTAATGCAAATATTCTTCAATCCAACTTCCTTACGGTTGCACAGAGGCTTAGTGTGTTGCATTATAGTCTACCATGTAATGATTCAGCAAAATGGCTGAAAGCATAACCTAACGAGTTGATGACTGACTTTCTTGATTCTAAACAAAAGCTCTTTAGCTTTATCTTTTAAAGTTGAAGGTCATTATTGATTCAGTAATTAAAATAATTTCATCCAATCCTAAAAACTTTAGAATTTAATGCTTTAAACATATTTTCTCAACCATTCTCAATCAAATATTAAAATAAGAGAAGAATTAAAGAGTTAATACAAATATCAAGAAGATGGAAAAGAAAAAAATGTAACTCACCATTTTTTTGTTGATTTCATGAAAATGAATATCGCAGACCTTGTCCACTACATCCTCACACTCAAATGTTACAAAACCAAAGCCTAAAAGGAATAGACAAAATGAAAAAATATTAGTACATGAAGCAAATCTAAGGCAAACAATAAAATATGGGATTTCTTTTGCAATAAAATCTCAGGATTCTGAGAAAATTATTTCAAAAAGTTGGCAAGTCTCAATTATAAAATGTTTTTTAAAATAATCTGAAATTGAGAAAAAATTTAGAGAAAAAACGTTTTACATCCATTTATTGAAAAGAGAGAGAAAAAAAACCCCGGAATAAACATGACTAATTAATGCAAAATCTATGTAAAAGACAAAAATGAATTATTCTAATTGGCATTTCATTAACACCTGAACTGGAAGATATCTTTAATTCATTATCAAAAATAGATAAATGAATCAGGACACTTCCACTTGAATTTTTTGGTAATTTGTTATTAAAAAGAATTATGCAATTTATAAATACAAAATAGCAAATAGAAACTATAGAAATGTTACTTTGAATGATACATTTTTTTCCCTTTGCAATAAAAACGACAAAAAAAGATAAAACTTTGAAAGTAAATGTTTTTTTAGCAGTGTTATGGTACAGAAACATCAGTATGGGTTATATGGCATAATTCCCCAACCTATACTAAAAATAATCAATTTCAAGAATTTAATACCTCAACCCACATTTCTGATGTGGGGTCCAAAATTTGCCTCAATATGAAAATGCTTCTTGGATGAATCCAATTGAATTCAAAAGTCAATTTACAAAAAAATAAAGAGGTTCTCAAATAATTGTGACCTTGTGCCAGGACAACCAAAGTTTATTAAATAAGACACCTGCTCTAAAGTGTTCACAGACCATTGCTAATATAGTTAGATTCTCATTGGTGCCTCGCTATTCTAAGAAACTAAACTGATCAGTAAATATACCTGTAGCATATAAATATATGCCCAGGATACCTACCATATAGCAATGGTTAGCAAGCTAGTATTGCAGACTACTGCTAGTAAGAGAGTGTTCCCACTACTATGGCCTTATACCAGACTAAATTGTGCTTCGTGAATATATATGCCCATCTTTAGACTATGATTATAACTTGGAGCTTTGTCTTATGGCTGAGATAGTTGCATATTTCCCAACAGTGCTAGTAATTGGTGTTCAAGTCCAGTAAAAGCAAAGATTTTGAACCAGGATGTTTAACTGATGATAATCAAAGTAGATGGCCCTTCTCACTTGAAATATTGGTGCAAAACAATCTTCCTATCCCTTCCCTCATTTAGCCATGTACCAGATTATTAAACTCAGCTTAGTAAATATGTATAAAAAGGCTTAGTACATAAAGACTTTTCTATATTACTATTGATACCCCACCACTTCAGATATGTCACAATCACTTTTCACTGATTGATCAGTCATTATATCCAACCAAACCTTGTATCATCTACTTAAAATAAAAAGTTGTACACATCTATTTTTTGTTGACTTTGCATGAATACATTCACTTGAGTGATATGATATGTTAGAGGGATACATTTTTGGCCTTTCATTCTAATATTAATTTGTGTCATTAAATTTAAAATGAAAATTATTACCATTAAGTTCAGGGATTGCTTTTCTATTAACCAATTGATGGATTGCTCAGGTATATAACTATTGATATTAACAAAGAAAGATGAAAGATGAATTTGATTAAGTTCAGTGTCATCTCTTGAACCACTTCTTGATGGATTTGGTCAAATCACTAGTGCATGTAAAAAACATTTTTTAAAAACAAAAAAACAAACTTATTTTGATTATGATGTTCCTGGTTTTATTTTGTAGCTAAGAATAAAATTGATAATGATAATAAAGGCCAGATTTTGAGAACTTTTGTGGCTTGGATTGCATCAAGGTCTTAATCAAATGATTCAGTGGAATTAATATCCACACTGTCTAAATCTTCACATGAGCCTTAAGCATAGAAGTCAATAATCAGAGCAATGGTGAATCAGTCAAAGAGATTGGCTATAAAAAAAGTTGCCTTGAACACTTTTCAATAAATGAAGATATTTACAAATATTAAGAGAGCAATTTATGCAATAAATTTGCTTACTTAAGGGCTTATTCGAGTCTGTATTTTTAGATCTGAGTGGATTACAAAGACCAGAAAAGTAGAAAACACATCAGTTTTATTAAATTTTGAGTAAGAGTAAAAATAAGGAATCCAGATGAAAGGTTTTTCTTTATAAAATTACAAAGTCTTTTTGCTTTTTGTTAAAGAAAAGTCCTTGTCTATCCCTTTTTAACCATATATGTATAGAAATGTGCCTGTGGAGTAGCTTCAATATAATTCAAACATTTAAAAACAAAAAAGTTGGGAGGCGGGATAGCAATAAATGAACAAAAAATTGTCTTTTAATGAAGGCACTTCAAGAATGGCTTGCATGTAGATGGACTCCAAATGCTAAGATGATATTAAATGACTGAGATAGTTTCATAAACACATTAGGGCTGGAAGAGGAAAAGCTATGCATAACATTCTAAGGATGAGGCATTTTTCACATTTGACAGTATTGCCCATCCAGAGGAACAAAAGCTGGAACTGATTATATGTTATGTTTGGCATAAGAGTATAAACAATATATCTTCAATGATTCTTCCAGAGATTTATATAAATGTTGAGCAATAATTTTGCAGAGGACCAAAGTTAACTTAGTAGTACCTACTATATTTTCAATAATTTACTACCTTTTTGGTATTGTGAGAAAATCAATTGGACTATACTCAGCTGACAGTTAATTTATATTCTATATTGAGAGTGATAATTTCAAATCTTCATCCAGTAATGGGAAGATATGGGGGACTAGAAAAATTATTTCAAGTGAGATTAACATTTGAAATCAAGATTCTGTAAAGTATTTTTATTATTCAAGATTAGTTTCATATTTTTGTTGCTTTTAATCCAGGTTTTTTTTTAGCCAATCTATTTTTCCACTGTTAAACATCAGGAATTTGGAACCACCCAAATAGCAGCTTTGGATAAGATTTGAAATCACAGCCCATCCCTCAGGAACTCATGTGATGTGATGTGATGTTGTCTTCTAGTAACATCTATGTTGTTACATGAAGTTATATAAGCATTGTTACATGAAGTTATATAAGCTGAGGTATGGGGGTGAGAGAAGTAGCTTCAGATGGGATTCTATGTTCCAAATTCCTGCAGGTTAAGAATAGATCTCAACAAAAAAAAAGAAGAAAAAAAATTGATATAAAGATTAAGAAATAAGTCAAAACTAATTAAAAATATGTATAATAATGAGAATGCTTAATCTCAAGTCAACTTCCTTGTAGGTAGTCAACAATAGGTCATGGGACAAAGCCAGAAGAAAAAGAAGATTGGGGATGAAAACCCTACATTTTTCATAATAGCTCTAGCATTCTAACAATAAACCAGACTTTATTCAAGTCTGTGTCTCTCTCACGCACAGGGAAATAAAAAAATAAAATAACTACACTTTTTCTTTTTAATTTTGATACTATAAATAGAAAAAGGTACTCTACAGTTCTCCAATCAAAAGTAATCCCTTACTTTCATACTTATGTTATTGAAAAGCTTGTGGATAACATTTCCTGATGCTGGATTGATGGAAGAGGTTCAGTAGAATGGCCTCCATGATCCCTAGTTTTTTTTTGTAATGTTTTTCTTTCAAGGGAACATTGCACAAAATGAAAGGGGGGGGGCAGTGATAGACATACAGGAAAGTTTTCCCCAAAACATTTCGCAGCACTCCTTAATTTGTTTTTAAGAGATGATACAGAGACCAAAATAGTGGTCATTTTGAACATTTTGTTAAACAAATTTTCAATCTCTAATGTTACCGCTTTTTATTTTAATATTTCTCTATAAGTGTTATGAAAAAGTTTGCATAGTGGTCATTTTTTTTGCATCACACTGTATATATATCGGGTTAAGTAATAAACAAAATAAATGAACACTTGTGTCAATGATTCATTTTGAGGAAACTGCTGAATGTGCTCATTTACATAAGCTGGAACAAGATTAAGCTCTTTGAGGAGAATACAGGAGACATGGCTGGATAACATTTTTTCTTTTGAAGTTTCATTACCAATTCAACTTCAGCATACCTGGATAGAACTTGGTATGTCTGCATCAGAAAGAAGGAAATATGAGGCTCCATCAGGAGGTATTGCTGAAGTGTCCTGCTTTAGAGGTAATGGGGTTTGAGCCATGAAACCTATCTGATACCAGGGTCATTATTTGATGAAGGCTCTGTGTATAAAGCACTTATGCAACATGATCTAGCCCTTTATCAGCCTTGCAACATTTTGTAATTTTTTTTACAAGAAATTAGAAGTAACATTTAAATAATTTATCTCCTTTGGTATTATCAAGGATTATATCAAGTTTATAAAGAGTAATCAAATAAATGGTCTTATGCTATACTAACCTAGGCTTATTAACTAGCAAGAGTAGTCAAATAATCTTTTATAAGATACCAATTTAAAAAAGTAAGTCCGTGTTTTTTTAAATTCAAAAGTGGAAAACAAAACCAAGCACAGCCTTGCATAGCTATTTGTTCCAACCAAATCTTCATTTAGCTTTGTTAAATTCATATAAAGATGAACAGAAGCCAAAATTATAGTCTTGAATTTTAAGGTTATAATACAAACCTTTTTTCATCACTTTGAAATGTAAAACTGATGAATTACTTTTTTTGTTAACATGAAAGCCATTTTCCAACCAATGCCCACCACCCTTTTTTAAAAAAAAAATGTGACAGAATAAAATTCACAAACACAAATGGTAACTATAAATTACAGGTACAATGTGTCATGTGGTATAAAACATTTCTCTTCAAGTGGTGTATCAAATTAAATATATCTTAAATAGGTTTAAAAAGTTATTTTCTGGCACATCAGCACCTACAAAGGAACATTAAGTGCTATTGTTATTAGATGTGTTTTTTGTGCTTAAATATCCATAAAAATAAATGATTTTGTTAACCTTTAATCTTCAATAAATTTATACACTGGGAACCAGACTAAATTAAGCTTGGTATGGTTCTTTATAAGTAATGTCTGTCTGAATTTCTGAGATGAGGAATTATTATTATACACTGATTTATTCAAACCATTGTCCTCCTCTTGGTGGTTATAGTCATAACATTTCGGGTGTAGTAACCTCCACCCTTCTTCAAGTGCCTGTCATGTTTGGTAACATTCTCGGAACTTCAAACTGAGGTAGGTACACTGTTCTCAATCCACAGTCCATGCCAGGGAATATCTCATTTTAGTTCATTCTTCTTACTTGTGATGCCGCATCTACACGTTCCAGAGAATATGAATTTCACAGCCTGACCCAGGGATTGAACTCATGACCACCAGGTAAACTCCAATGATTATACCCACTAGTCACTTTATAAGTAGTTATTTACAAAGCTTTAAAAATCAAAGATAATTGCAAAAGAATGCTAATGATAAAGCAACTTCTTTTAATTGATATTCTATTCATCCCCAAAACACAACATAAAACGGTGAATATTGGTGCAATACCAACTGCAACTGATAGCCTCGTTTCATTCACTACCTTTTAATTCAAAACAATTTACAGAGGTGGAATCACCATAGCCATAAGTTTTGTTCTGAGGATTTTTTTCTTTGCAACAAAACAACCCTCTCCAACCCTGGAAATTCATCTGTAACTAAAAATCTATATTCATAATTTTAGGATGGCTTATAGAAATGTAAATCCTCTAAAATATTGTTTTCCAGAAGCAAACTTAGTAGAAAAAACTAACAAAGTTCTATTTGTTTGATTTCTTTTTGCCAATTTTGAGAGTTTATTAATAAACAAAAATGGCCAAATTTGGTCTCCAGAAATTCAGTGACTTTGTATGTTAAGGGAAAATGAGGACAGTGAAGATACAAATTAGAAAAAATGTAATGATACACAATATTCATAAAAGCAGATGCAATGAGCTGAATTTATACACTTTGATTGAGTTGTCAGGCAAGTGAACTCTATAAGTACAGAGAATTCTTTTCTTTCCTAATCCAATAAAAAAATGTAATAATGCTACTATAACCAATAGATAGAAAAAGGGAAAATGCTAATTTGAAGAACTTTATTCACCATTAATAGTTGAGATAAAGACTATAACTGCTTGGTGGCTGACTTAGTTGTACATTTCTCACTGTAGGGTCAACATTTCAGCCAAGGCAAATAGGACCTCATTACCTGGAAGACTGGAGCAACACAACTGTTCTCTCCTTAATTGGCTCCATGTCAGACTAAGCTAAGTAAATATATACATTTTGACTGAAATTCTTCCATGATTTGTTTATGTGGGTGTGTGTAATATTTCATAGTGACTGAGATAGTTGCATATTTTCCCACATGTCTATGGTTAGTGTTTAAACCCAGATAAAAAGCCAAGATTTTGAATGCTGAATTTTAATGCAGTTAGCACTTGGAAGATTGAAACAAAAATCTTCTTACCCTCTTATATTTCCTCTCATTTGGCCCAATATTCAAATTGAGGCTGACTGTATTCATTTCAAAGTAATGTTTTTGGGAAAGGTACAAATTCACCCTTCCCTGTGCTATCCCATCACCAGATATCTTGACAAAAGTATCAACATTGGTATGAAATGATGGTCCATGGGGATGAGAGCTCAATCAGGTCAGGGATTCTTCTTTGTTGCAGGTACCATGTAACTGTTCAGATCATTTCCTTAAAAAACAAGTTACCTAACTACTTACAGATTCATTGATAATCTTATTGGATTGAAAAACTACATGTTGTTCAGTGACAATTAAGTCCAACTCAAAACTCTTGCCGGAGTTGGAATATACTTGTCAATCATATTTTTTTGTCTTTGACAACTTTAATCCACAAAAATATGGACATTTAAGTTCGAGACTTTTTTAAAGACAGGTATATACAAATATATAAACTGCTATGTAAAGCTTACTAAGCCATCCCATCCAAGTAATTTAAACTAACTGAACCCTAGAAATTCAACAGGTATTAACAACTAAGATTATCCGTAATCTCATGCCTGCCATCCTTTGCCTGTATCTTCTCATTCTCTTCCTTATCCCTTTCAATCTTCATATGCAAAAATCTCCCTAATCCCTCAGTAAACTACATTTTTTTCTCCCTCTCCCTTCCCACCTTATTAAACTACCTAACTTTCTATTCTGCCCTCTCTCCCTATCCTCTTATTAAACAACCTAATATTTCCCATATGCTGTTACTGAAAACACAACATTCAAACACAGGTAGGAACAAGCAGAATAATATTATAGATGTGAATTTTCAGAGTTCTATTCTCAAATTACAAACATGCACCATGGAATTTCTACAGGTCCTACCATACTAAATTAATATTTCAAGCTACCACCCATGTTACTACTTCTCATTCTTTGGCTCTAAATCAAATAGCCAATTCAGCAGAAGAGTCTGAAATTATAGAATTCATTAAATACCAAGCTAACTTCTGGGAAGAGGAAACTTTGCTGCTCTAAAATAAGTCTGTTAACAAGCTGAATGTAAGAATCCTAGTGCTTGTGGAAAATCTCAACTTCTAATTTTTCATTGTTACTGCTAGAGGAAAACTTAATGCTTCAACTGTTAAATCCACAGATTGCCTTCAGCATTAATTTTGAATAGAAATAGGAAGAAGAGGAAGAGAAAACTGTCTCCAATTGATTGGATTGTGATTAATTTCAGCTTTGATCAGTCTTTGGCTTGATTAATCTAAGTTTAACCCAGCTCCAAATGGCCAACCAATTAGCAGTGCACTTTTGCATGCACACACACAAGCTAATTATGTACATGAGATAAGTTACAATGACATGGCTTGCATCTTTCATGAATAAATGGGGATATGCAAATTAGATCGGCAAAAGCTTAAAACCATAAAGCCAAAGATATTAATGATTTGTAATACATTTACAAATCCTCAAAGGTTTAAGGATAAATGTATTTTTTTTTAAAGTAAAAAAAAAAAAAAAAAAAAA
>VCCN01000985.1:4333389-4360380 GCA_006491835.1 Architeuthis dux
AGATAAAAGAAGAAAAATTATTTTAAAGGTAAAAATCAAGTACACAAAAAAGAAAAAATCTCCCATGACTTTCTGGCCTATCATAAGCCCAGGGGCTCAAGAACAAGCATTCAAACTGATAGTATATATAAACTGGATTTTTCAGTCTCACTAAGAAATTTGTAGTTATGTCAGCCTATTAGACAGTAATTGGAGTGGCAATAAGTACCTTCCATCCCACATGGGTGTCGAGTATTTTTGGTGTTTTATATTTTTGTGAAAGACATCTTTTAGTATATTCTATGCTATAAGGTTTGTAACTGGACGGTATTTCATGCATGTCAGTTTGTCCACTACTCTCTCTGGACAACCTGACACCTTCATGTCATATTACATGGTCTGGGTTATTGTCCAATGTATACACAGAATGAGAAAAAAAACGTGCGTGTATAATATATATATATATATATATATACACACACACACGTGTGTATGAGAGAGATACACAAGGCCAAATTAGGGTAGGAAAATGGTATTGTGTCAATCTTCCATTTGGTGAGGGCTATAAATCCAAATGTATTGTCCATATTTGAAACATTATTCTTATTGTATACAAAAACATAACTAGCGCCATATTTTTTTATCTAGTTTTAATCTTGTTTTTAATGTAGTTGGTAAAATTTCCCTCTTTTTTTTTCTAAAGGAATTTTGAACTTCTCAAAATGATCAAAGCTCAGGGTTAGGGTCAATCAGATACATAAGTATGTTGAAAAAGTTTTAAATTATGATAGTTTTAGTTGTAGATTAGGGATGCACGCAATCCAGTCCACTAAAAACACTGCTTATCATGGGTGGGTGGTTGCAGAAAAATGTACCCCTCATTACTCATCGATTTACTTTTTTTCATCATTCCTTCTATCTTTGCTATTATAAAGGCAACAACCCAACTATGAAAACTATTCCAGCCCAGGCAATTCAAGGTAATCCTGCTTGTATATAAATGTGTCATGTATACCCCTCTATTTGTATGTATGGAATTGGCAATGATACAATGGAACAAGTAGTAGCGATAGCAACAACAGAAGTAGCGCAGCCAAAAATAAGTTGAATTTCTGGCATCAAGAAATATCAGCCATCTTTGTAACATTTACTGCTTTGCAAGATTACCTTAGTGGTATGTACTGCTTTTATCAGAGACAGTTGATTACCACTTAGAGCCAGGTGTTTCTATTTTATAACAGAGCATTTTGTAATCTACAGCCATCTTCAGCTTCTCCACAATTCCAAGTAATTAACATGATAAATCCTGGCCAAATAACATTACTATTAAATACCCAATAGTTGATACATAATATTAAATGCTAGTTTATTGTATAAAGTTTTCATCATTACTTATAACTAATTTATTAAAGATTTCAGGAGGGGTTAAAAACCATAGCATTATTACAGGGTCTCTGCTACCTATTTTGCAGTGTTGAAATCCTTAGAAAAGATGCCAGATGTAACAGAAAGCAAAGGATAAGAACAATGCATTCGCTGGACAAAATAAGACTTATGTTCAATATTCAAGGTAACTGGCTGTGGAAGGCCTGAGGGTACAGTTGCCAAGCAAGGATACAAATCCCAAAGAATCATTGAATAGTAATAATATCTATTTTGAAAAATTCAGACAGAAATTACTGTAATTATTTATGTATAATAAGCACCTAATTATGGGCTATGAAATTCTGGGACAAAAAACAAACAAACAAAAAAATCTTGTGTATAATATGCACAGACTTCAGAATTTGTAGCAGCTAAATTTAACCGTTGTTCAACTTTTTACCTGGTTCGTATCGACTTAAAATAAGAATTTATATAATTTACATTATGTTTTGAAACACGGACATCGTTGACTTTTATTTTTAAAAAAGTAATTAATTAAAATTTTTAAAATTCCGTTCTTACGTTTTTTTTCTTGGTTTTGCTAGAAAGAAAAATATACAAATTTGTGTCTAAAGAAACAAAAAATATATTTACATTAATTATTAAGTAGAATGGGACTGTTTCAAAGTCAAGTGTTTTTTTTGTTTACTTTTATTATTGGCAAAACATCAATACTTCCTAGTTGATGATTGACAGTTATTTGATAAGTGTTTTTTCATTAGGTGTCGATTTTCTACCGATTTTTTAAAAACATTCCTATCTATAAGTTATATAAGCATAATTAAACTTATTCGTGAAGCAGGTTTTGAGATGTTTTAAATTTTACATTTTTGTCAACAAAAAATTACTTTGAATATAATTATAAATGTTTAATTTGAAATATTACAAAAATTGTTTCGAAGAAAATCAGTTAATTTAATTGACTGGATTTAGAAAAAACTTAAAATATATTGAAAATTACGCTTGTTTATGGTGGATGTAAAACATCTAAATTTAGATTATTTTGGTTGCGTTTAGGATTGTTTTTAGATGTTTAAAAAAAAATTTATATTTGAATATATCTACATTTGAAACAGAATTTTGAATGGTGTTTGACCATTTTTATCAATATAAATATAAAAAATTAATTATAAATAATTCATTATAATTATTTAATTCTTAAAAATTGCCGGGTTTCAGACATTACCGAGTTTGAGACGCTCAACTGTACTATGCTGACAACATAGACAGCAATGAATCACACTAAAATCGTCTTAATATCGATGTGAATAATTTAAATATTTTAAACAACTCCAGTTTTGGTTAGTGATTTAAACTCTTTGTTACATATTAGTTAGATTGGACAATAGATAGAACTTACTTTCGGTCATGCCATCCCGAATATGGCCATAAAAAGGGAACATTTAGTTCTCGTGTATAATACACTCCCCTAAGTTTTAGGTTTAAAAATCTGGAAAAACAAGTGCGTATTATACACAAATAATTACGGAACTCAAATAATTACGGAACTCAAAAGTCAACATATTTAATGGCATATAGAACCTGCCCCACTAATTTCATCAAGGAATCTTCTGGACATACTGCTGGGCCTATTCTTCCCATTAATTTACATCTTCATTCAAGCTGATTGCCAACTTCTTACAGAAAATAGGACCAATATATTGCACACACGAAGTATAAATATAAGCAAGCACTGCATAGATGGTAAGGTTTTTGTTGTACCACAAGTTACTTTGTAGTTATATCATAGAGAATTATCATACCATCATTTGAAATTTGTTTGATGCCAGTAAGTAAATTTTAAATATTTATCAAAAGCAAAAGGGAAATTTCTTAATGAATGTATAAAATCTGCAAAGGAAGTTTTTCAAATAAACCAACAACCATATATTGGAAGTGTCCAAAGATATTTACTATGCTTAGCTTGAGATAAGTGGAGGATAGGAAGATTGTGTTGCACCAATCTTCCAAGTGGAAAGAGCCTGCTTTGAAAATAATCATTTGTGATCCAGGCTTTTACTTGGGCTTGAACACTGATGTCTGGCAGTGGTGCTAAATGAACAACTATCTCAGCCACCAAGTGGGCCCTGGGAAGGAGAAATACATTTTTTTTTTAGACCGAAAATTTCTACCAGTTGTTTCTATTGAATTGCTGCATTCATTTATTGATTTTCATTTAACATATATACTAGTTAGCCTTGTGGTGTTGTATGTATTTTACTTTAAAACCTTCCCTTAGGTTCATTGAGTATGCATACCAAATTTGGTTTGGCAAATCAGACTTAGTATTATATAGAAATAGATGGAAATCAGATCATTATGATGAGAGCGAATGCAGACCCAACAACCAAATACATTTTTTTTTTTTGTGAAAGGGGAAACCAAATGTGAATTTTGCACACATATACAGCCTATTTGGGACCATACAGGAACTGGGTGAAGTCAAAAGTTTTAAAAAAGATAATGGTTCAACAAAAAAAAAAAAATATCGACCCTTGTAAAATAATATATATAATTGATAATTGTGATATTAATTTCTTAGCTTCATATATTACTTGCAAATATTGATCAATGAAATGACATTTTATATTTATTGTCATTTCTACATACATTATTAAAACCATAATTATCATAAGTTATACTTGTTTAATATACTACTTTAAAAACAAAAGATTTGTCCTATATATTTTAACTAAAATAAAACAAACTTAAGTGAATATACTCTTTTCACCCTTTCCAACAAAAGCAACAACCTGCTTAAAGTTTATAAAATAGAATTTTCCAGGAAAGCAGCTTTTGCTATGGGAAGTGAAAAAACTAATACACAAACTGCAGTTTAACACCTATCCATTTTACATTTTAAAAATTTGAAAATTATATTTGCTGAAAAAATATTAATAAAAGTTCATTTAATAAAAAAAAAAAAATGAAAAGAATAAGACAAGTAAACAAAAAAAAATTACCCTATTTGCCAGCCAATGGAGGAAGAAAAGGCTTAAAAATCCAAATATTATAATGCATCCAATGTACTGGTATGGGGGGAGGGTCTGAAAGGGGTGAGGATGAGCAGCAGCAAGTATGTTCTACAAACAAGTTTTTAATTTTCTTAAAGGCCAGCAAATCAGGTAACAAGGTTTTAGGATGGGAAAAATAGTATACTCAATTTCACAATATTATTTACGGGAACTGTCAGATTCAACGACAACACTTTACCTATAACAATTTAATGAGATGTACAATTTATTGAGACATACAAATGATCGAGAAGGTCAAAATGAAATAAAATTATAGAGTAAAACAAAAATAAATTTCACAAACAAACACATAGGTTTTCGTCAGTTGATTTTTCACGTCATAGTTCAGTGTCATTTCTATTTAATTTTTAGATATTTATACTTACTTTTTTGATGATGAAGTATTGTAAATCATTATTTAATTTTTGATTACTATTTACTATTATTTACCTTCATCTTTTTAGTTGCTTTTTTTAAAAATCAGAAATTAAGATGAAGTTAAATTGTTTATTTGTTGTTATGATGTTTGTTTTTATATATAACTCGTATACTTTTTTATTTGGGACTAAACTATGACATGAAAAAACAGCTGTTTAAACTGCAAGATACCCAATAAGTTTCAGGTGTAAGTTATATAGATGATAAAGATTTTAAAAATAAATTTCACAAATAAACATTTTTATTTACGCTAAAAAAGTTAAGATACATGAAATTTAAGTTTCAGATATAAGTTATAGATAAAGATTTTTTAAAATTCACAAACAATTTTATTTAAACTGGAAAAGTAAAGTTAAAATTTTAGTTACAGGTGTAAGTTACAGATAATAATAAAGGTTTATTTCACAAACAAACAATTTTACAGATATTTGTTTGTTTTTTTAAAAACATTTATCCATAAAATAAGCTTTTTAATATAGTTGACAAAGTTCCCAAACAAAAAAATCTCTAGTTTTATTGAATTTTATTTTATTTTTTTTCTATATAAACGTCCCATTGTTAACATTGGAAACAATTTTTTCAAAGACAAAAATCTCCGGTTCTAAACATGAAAAACAATTTTTAGATTGAAAAATTCTCCATTCATTTTTTTTATGAAGGGGATAAATATTTCTTACAATAAAAATAATTCTATAATAAGTTTTTAACATTTGTCACAAAGTACCTAAATAGCTGAAAACGGCATGGGTTTTCCGTCGAATGATTGCCAAATCTTTTAATATATTTTTGTTCCAGTAAATTCTTTTTAATTCTTAACCTTTTTGTAATTTTAAAGATCTCGGTAAATGATATATCTTGGTAAATTGTACATCTCGATAAATTTTGTTAATTTGCTGTTGGTGAATCATTGTCGGTAAATATTCCGCAACCCATTATTTATATCTAAGTGTAAGCATTGATAGTTTAAAAAATATTTTTTAAATGATGCTGAAATAAAATATTTACAAAATAAAAATAAATTTGAGAAATTAAACAAAGAAATGTTGAAATCAAACTAATTATATTTCACTGTCTTTCATATTGCAAAAAAAAAAAGAAAGAAAAAAAGAAAAAGAAAACTCAAAATAAAAATACCAAGTAAAAAAAATTTTTTTTTAAATAAAAAAAAGTTCAATTCATTCAAATGGCTGAAATGAAAATTATCTCCCCTTCTCAGAGGACAGCACCATGCTATAATTTATTATATAGTGCAAAAGAATTAGCCGAATGCAACAACGTCACTACACTTTAACTACTCTAGATTTGAGGTTGACGCAAGCATTTATAGCCAAGAGTGCCCTGCAAAAACCAACCATAGAATAAAAGCGATGAGCAGCCATACAAAGGAGGCACATGGGAGAAGAAACATTACATAAGCAAAACTACATAGAAAAATATTTGAAGAAATTTTTCCCCTTGAAATTTATTAAAACCATCAGCCTCAAATTAATTTCAATAGATTTTCTACATTAGGTTGATGGCTTAATTGGACTAAGATTTGTTACTTGCATATATCGTTTTGATGTTCTTAGATATGGGCCATGAATCCTACCATCTTTTTTCAACATTAACTATTTTGGGATAGGGAAAATTGTGCAAATGAGGTTCAATAATCAATTTTGGTGTTGGTTCTTTTCACAAAACAAAAATGAGAATTGAAAGAATTGTAAAGTCTCAGCAACACTAGCATATCTCAAGTATATGTTCTAATAAAATAAAGTGTGTACTAATAAAATAACCTTAGATCTATTAGGCAGGTATACTCAAAATGAATTGGTCGGGTGGGGAAAAATTGTTGAACTATGCAAATTAAACACAAAGAAAGCCTACTGTTTTCAAAGTTGCTAAAACAAACAAAATTTAAATTAGTACATAAAATAGAGGCTAAAGTTTAAAATTTCTTCAAATAGTTTTGTTTATTTTAGAGAGATGGAAAGAAATTTGAGAAAAATTTGTTCAATATAGAAAAAAAAAAATATACCTTCCCCTAATTTTAAGATAATAAAAATATAGAAAAGGTTTTGCCTTTGTTAAATTTACAGAATGCAAAGATTTAAAAAAACAAAAAACTAAGATATTCTATTATAAAATTGTTTAAGATATTTCATATACCGTATATCAAGTTTACCAATAGACCTAACCGGCTAAAGTTAATTGAACTGTCTAAATCAAAGAATTAATATCTATAACTATTCTCTTTGCTATGATTAAAAGCAATTTACTTAGGACAAGCCTATTTCTTTCATCTAAATAATTGAAATTAGATATCAGACACACATACAAAATAGTAAGGGTAGATATTTTGCATACCCACAGAAATGCAAAATATGACAAGGTCAACTCCATTTGGGTAGTTGCCAAAAGAAAAGAAAAAAAGCCCCCAAAAACCCTAAACTCTTCAGTCTTTGTCACAGACTTGAAATGGTAACCCCTGACCCTATCTCTCTTTGTGCTATGGGAGGAATCAATCTTTGTTCCTCAGACCAAGAATTCTTTTTGGATGCTTATCAGCCAAAAGGTGGCAGGAAGTCATATTTATTATAAATATAGATATTTATTAGCTTAGTCTGGCACAAGGCCAAATGAAGGGTAACAGGTAGGAAGATTGCTTTAAGCCAATCTCCCAAGTGGAGAGTCTGCTTGCCTTGACAATCTGCATTTAAAATCTTGGTTTTTTTTTTAATTCAAGCTGAACATTTGCAACCGGATCTGGTGGAAAATGTGCAACCATTTTACTGATCAAGCAGGTCGATTTTTTAAAAATTCAAGTGTGATAAATATAAAACCTCATACAACTAAATCAAGATACATGCTAACTTTTAATCTACATAAGGATTAAATAGTTTTCTCATTCTATTTAAAATTTGACATATCTTACACCAATCAAATCTACTGAAGACCATAACTGGCTAAAATTAAATGAATTGCCTGAATTAAAAAGATTATGATGTCTATAACTATCCTCTTTGCTCATCTTAAAAGTTAGGTGAATTTAAATATCAAATTGTGTACCAATCCCATTATGAACTACCACCATCACCACTGTTACAACTACTAAATCACTAATAGAAAGGCTCAGCATTAGTACTGATAACTGTAAGAGATATGTAATTTATTTTGCACTACAGAGGATATTAGTGTTTTTAAAAAAGTTCATTTTTTTAAAGAAAGGGAAGGGTTACAGAAGAGGGAATATATAATATGTATGTATATATTTGAAAAAAATTTAAAAAGCATGCATTGTTAAAGTTTTTAAAAAAATACTGCAAAAGCTGTCTTTTTTACTAGGACTAATTCAAAAACTACTAAGTTTTCTAACTAATGAGAGCTGCTGCTTGCTGTATCGTCACCAGCATGAACCAGCCACTAATAACTATCTCAGACTGCTGCTAGGAGGTCACTAATATATAGTAGTAATATAGGATATGGGGTTTATTGACCTGAGTCTTGTTTGCTTTTCATTTTAGTGGTGTGGCCTCCTGGGTACCTGAACCTCTGCACATGTGGGTTAGGAGGAGGAGGAGAAGAGAGCATGTACAATGATGGGTAGTAAACCAATGACCAGTGAAGACGGACAGGAAACACTCAGCTTGAAGAAGGTTATCTGAAAAGAAATGGCCTTGCAAAGTTCAGCATTTACAACTCCACCAAAAGATTTTGGGGGCAATTTTCTCTCAAAAACTTTATCCCCACCACCAATAGTCATCTAAAATTTCAAAATAAATTTTTTTAGTTTATTCATTGCTACCTAAATCCATAACCACCTCCCTTAAAATTGTCCTCTCTCCTTTTAAGATCAATTTTCAACAAACATACTGGAAAGGCCTCTTTACAACAATATCTTCAAAATCTAATTCTTAACAAAAACCCCATTATCTTTTTCAACGGTACTACTTAACATATATAATATAAAAATTAACTTGTGCTGGATTGTGGTTTTCAGAGATATGTTTTATAACAAAGCCAGCCTATTATAGCACATTTTCCAGATTAGTATTTTTTTGAAGTTTCAGCTGATATATACTCAGCATTCCTCAAGTATATGTCGCATCTGGAAGTCTTTCAATGAAACATACCTGAGGAAGGCTGAAGAGCATATCTAGAAAATGTTAAAACAAAAGTGAACATACTAGTCTGAAAAATGTATTGAATAAAAATACTTCATCTTAGAACTTCAGAAAATTTATAAAAATTGATTACAACTACATATCGTACATTAGTGTGATGGATAACATTGAAATAACTTTTGCCTTAAAACTTGATAGCTTCAATAATGTTGATATAAAAACATTATCAAATTTTGGAGGAAAAATACCAATCACAAAAACTTATCTAGATTTTAAAAATAGCATGAAGTATTGTTTGCTTATATGAACATGAGAGTAATCAAATGTATATGAGATGAGTATGAAAAGTTCTCTGGCCTATCCCCCCCATCCATTAAAATTAATTTTCTATATCCTTCATGAAAACACAAATATACAGATACACACATACACACAAACACCAACTCCTGCACCTCATTAGGGGAGGTCACTTCTGTAGTCATCTATTTTCATACTTTTTTGATGATGTATTATTTGAATTTAACGGTTAATTTGCAGAGGTAGGTCAATGTCAGAATACAATGGGTTAATGATTAAGTTTTTTTGTTTTGTAAGGCTTGAATCCTTCCAAGTCACATAAGTACTTCATTTTAAATTAAATGCTTAATGACCCTCCCTCTAATATCTTATCTACCTTTTAAAATACACCCAAGAAAAGCTACAAAGCATTCAACATTTCTTTTTAAATTGGTAAACACTACATGAAAGTCCTTTTTAAAATGCACTTTTCAAACTGGCTAGAATATTTTAGCTTCAAGAGGGACGGAAAAATAGCCTGATGGAAATTTAAAAACCTCTTAGCCAACTGCATCCAATCGGATACAATTCAAAAAAGAATTAAAAAAGTTATTTTTTAAAATTCTCCCCCACCATTCATTTATTTAGTTTCCTATTCTAAAATGTAAACGATGTTCATTGACAATTATTGACTGTCTTTTTTCTGATGACAACATGGCAGACAGCATAAATTTGAATGTACACTGAATTTTAATAGAGGGACTAAAAATTAAATAAAGAAAAAATAGGTTGGGGGGGGAAAAAGGATTTTTTCTTTGGCAGGGTATAAAAAAAACAACAAAAACAAAACAAAAACAAACCAAACAAAAAATCTAGATATAATAATGAAAAAAATTTTAAATAAAAAAGGAGAAAAGATCAAACATTTGTTTAGAAATTCAAGTGAAAAAAAAAAGAAAAAAAAGCACAAGAGAGGCTTTTTTGTTATTTAAAAAATTCATTAAAAATGAAAAAGGAAAGAGCATTTTCAATTTTCAAGTTGAAAGAGAAAAAAATAGATGAAGCACACATGCAAATAAAGAGAAAAAGAAAGGGAAAAATGGCATTCAATACAGCACTGCAATATGGCACTAATCAATGAATAAATTTTTTTGATTTCTTAAGAAAGAGACAGACTGGTGGGCTTAAAATGCTGAGGTAGAAAGTGAATATGCTTACAGCACCAAACAAATGCAGCATTTGTGGAGCCACAAGACAGTGAAAGCAAGAAGAGGTGGGGGAGATTTGTTAAGTCTTTCTGGAAAAGATGGAAGTTGATGCTAACATTTCAAAGTTAACATCAAAAAGACCAGAACACAATTGATGTGGGAGTGAAAAGCACACATAGACGCGTTTCTATTTCATCTGCTTAAGAGTATATAAATGTGTGTATTATATATGAGAGGCAGATTAAAAAGAAGTGGTTTTGTAGAAGGTGAAGGCAAACGACAATAGATAAAAAAAGGTTTTAGAGTACATTTGAGAGTATTGGCAGCTTGCAATATTAAGAATTGAAGGTTTATAATGCAAGAATCAAAAAGATAAAACCAGAATGCCACTCAACTCTGCTCTACAAACAACTATGCTTAAAGACAAACAACAGTATACAACTTAACCCCAATGGAAGTAATTTGAAGGTAGTAGTTTTCAAGGTTAAAGAGCTTCTCACCCTACGTGAATGCTGAACAGTTCACATACATATATATAAAATGTAGTGTGCAATGTAACATGCAAAACATATCATGTAATGTATACAGGATCTGAGATTTATCCCTGTCACCTACTGGACATTATAAATACAATGGACTAATTTCTAGAAAAAATACTTTTTTCTATATTTCTCCATCAATTCAAGTACTTTCTGAAATTCTTTTAAATTTGGTCACATGCATAGAAATTTGGAAATTGCATGACACTCTGAAAATACCAAAAAATCATCTTTTCTATAGTTCCACTTAATTTTTTTTACCTCCTAAAAGTTCACTTATCCAACTTAATATGAAATTATTTAAATGTCCAATTGTTAGCTCATATCAATGATTATACTAATTCATATTACTTTTTTCTCTCACTTATACTCATTTCTGTTACAAATCACACCCAATACCAAATAAGGACCATCTGTAGCCATAAGATAAATCTGAAAAATGTATATTCCTTTTTTCCAAATCAGAACCCAAATCCAAATATTATATACAGTCATTAGGGGGATCTTGTCTAATATCACATTTGCCACCCATCTTTAATTTCTCAAAGATTTCAGTCACCATGCCAGAGAAAAAAACTCCTCCACAATGCAGACTGAAGTAATACACAGTAGGTAAGCTAATAACTTTGATCCTTATTGAATGCTCCACTATTATGGCCCTGGGTGAGAAGAGAGGGGGAGAAAAGGACAGCCTCAGGAATATGGGAAAGACACACGGACAGAAACAAGAACAACCCCAAGAATTAATGACAAAGAGAGAAAAGGACAGCTCTACAGAGAAAGAGAAAAAAGTGAATGAAATTATGATGCACGAAGCTGCATGTAGACAGTGCAAGGCTGAAAAATAGGAAGAGGAAGCCATTTTTAAAAATGTGAACTAATTCTGCTGAATGTATCGGAAGGAAATGGTAATGATGTGGGCTCAGAAACAATTTAGTCAAATTGTAGCTCACTTGCACGCAATGTCCACAAAATGTAAGCAAGTATTGAGTTGGATATTGAAGTAGACTTGATAATCTTAGATGCCCTGAAGCAGTTTTATGCCTGTCACTCTCTATTTTAGCAGGTTTTAATAAAATTCAGCTTGTGACAACAAAATGAACAACTAGGAAATCAATGAACAAAGAAAAAAGTAGAGTGTGAAGATTCACAGCTGAAAAGTAAAAGGGAGTAAAGATGAGAGCATTTGGTAAGGTTGAAAGATTGATCACAGCTTTTGGCATAACAAAATATATTATACCACAATATATATATATATTATAAAAACAGAAAACAAGTCATGTCAAGTTTTTATAATTATATAACATATGGCTTCTAGTAGATTGCGCTACATAATCTTCTGAAGAGGATCCTCTTCTGCTAGTTAGTGAAAATATTTACACTGGAAGAATAGTGAAGATTCTATTCTAGATAAAGTGTTACCAATCTGGAAATCAAATTTTTATGGCTTATACCAAATAACTGAGGTGTATTTGAAGTACTTTTGTTTATCAGATCTGAAATACATATTTTTCAAGATGCATCTTGAGTTTTCTTGACCCAGAGTACCTAGTCAGTGATCAAAACAAACTTATCTCACTTCAAAGGTAAGTGAGATATATATATATATATAAAAAAAAACACATCATGAATTGTCTATTCCCCCACACAAAATTAGTCATCAAACTTTGCCAAGTGCTTCTAAGTTTTCCATAACAAGCGACAAATTGTCTGTTTATTCTTGTGGTTTCTATACTTTGGCCCAAAATTTTCAGATTGTCTTCATTTTAGTTGTTCTTAATAACATTTTTTGATAGAAAATATTCTTCAGCCTCCATCAGATGTACGTTGCATCCATAGTATTATGTTGTTACATATGAAATGCATTTTGAATAGCAAGGTGAAGGATGATATAAACAACAAAAAATGGTAAATATTTAATCAAAATATGACCCATTTGAAGCAATGATCCTCTAATGATAATATGAAATCTCTTTAGGTTTAGTGCTCACAAGTTCAGTAAAGGCATGAATTATGCCTTCCCTATTATTGAACCTTTTATTATGGGTATGAAGTTCAAAATACTTTAAAAAGATGATAATCTGTAGAAAAATGTCAATGTTTACTCCAAATGCTTTGTTGACGTTAGTAGCAGCTTGAGCATTATGTTCTAATTTGAAATCGTACTTGAAAATTAGTACTTGGCTAGACACCATTGCTGTTAAGGGCTAAAAAAACATCCAATAATAATGAATTATATCTCTATTTACATTGAATCTGCAAAATAAAATGCAATAACATTAATAAATCTTTCACTTTCAGCATTATTTTCTATGATGTAAACAAAAAAATATTTCAGGTATAACAACCTAATACAAATCAGTTTCTCAATATCCCCAGATGCAACATACAACTGTGCTTGATAGTATATGAACCATATAGATTCTGATTAGATGGAAAATTGCTTCTAAAAAAAAAAAAAAATTAAACAATACCCAAAATATCTCTTATTGGTATCACTGGATATTGCAGAATTTAAAAAGTTTAGGATTTGGTACAGTTTATATTTTGTAACCAATTTTTATTAAATGTACAAATCTTTTTACTGAATATGGTTTTATAAAATGTATTAGAGCAATCGTGTAAGAAATACAATTTATTTAGTTTATGTATGCTAATCTTTTGAAGTTCAATTAATAGTTGGGTAATTTGCTAAACATTTAAATTTAGTCAAGGTAGTTGCATATTTCCCACTAGTACCAATGTGTTTGAACCCAGGTATAAACCAGGATTGTAAATACTGGTTTTCGTGGCTCTTCCCACATAGAAGATTAGAGTAATATAATCTTCTCTTCTTGACATGTGCCAGACTAAAGGGAGTTTAATAAATATCTATATCATATACATATATTATGCTTATTATCAAGTATTCATTGTAATGAAAGCAATTTTTCTTCAAATTAAGATTTCCATTAACCATTTCTTCTATAGCAGACAGTGGCCTTAAGAGGTTATAAATACAGTAAACTTATCAAGAAGCAGTTGTTTAAACTGGCAGAGTAGCCAAAAATCTTGTGTTTTGAATTCAGTAGCTTAGCTCTAAGTCAAGAATGTACGGAGCTGCAAAACAGTATAACTTAATGATATTGGCAGGTAGTGATGCCAAAAGTTGAAATTTCAGAATAAGGAAAATGGCAATTGAAAGAGGAAAGAGAAATAAAAGAGGAAAAGGAAATTCTTGGAATGCTTTACTAACTAGCAGATAGTAAGAATTATCAAGTGTATCAGGAAAGTACATGCCCATCTATTTGCAACTCCTAAAGGTTACTTTATCTGCTTCATTAACAAACTGTTAGTAAACAAATCCCAAATTTGGCAGTGGGAACAGCATTCCTGGAACAGAAATGATTGGAAAGATTCTCTTTACTATAAAGACCTAGCCATATATCAAACAAAAAAGTTAGGTAAAATGGTTCATCTAGTGAACATTGTTAGTATCTCTGGTGAGCTTTGTCTCGGAAAGAGATAAGTTCATAAATATGGACAGTAAACAGTGCTAAGTATAATGGTTTACATCATAGCTGCATATTTTTTTTATCCAGTGCCAGAGATCAGTGTTTGTACACAGGTAAAAGTTTGGATTTGAATGCTGCTTTTTAAGTAAAGGAGGCCTTCTTCAGTTGAAAGGCTGTGTCATACCACTCTTCCTTGTACTGTACTAAGCATAAGTGTAGTAAATATCAAAAAGTCTAAGATAATTATACCTATTAAGTTAGCATGTGGTGGTGGGAGGTAGCATTATACATAAGCCTGTGATATATAAATTTTGAGATTTACATCCCCCCTCTTTAATAAGGGAAGAAAAAAGGGATTTGGCAAAATTCTCAGCATGAAAACTGATCTTTTTTTTTATAGCATTCTCTGAAATTTTCAATCAATTATTTATACAGTAATAAATCTTGGATGAATACTAATTTTGTCTGTCATCTATAGTCCTCTGGTTCACATCATATTGAGAAAGTTAGAGGAAAGGTTTTCGAATCTGGCTGTTAAAAATCTTCTTAAAAAGGGAAACCACTTGGGAATTGAATATTCATAGAAAAGAATGTTTAACATAATTTCTATCATGTCAGATTTTTATAGATTTGTTCAGATCACACTCTCTTGTGTGTGAGTTTGTGTCTCATTCACCTATACAGAGAGAAATGAAGATTCAATTAGGTAGGGAAGGAAGGAATGAACAGAAGTGAGTCAAAACATAAATGGGGCAGACAAAGAAAAACAGTGTTCAATACCATCAGTCTTTAAGACACATCTTTACCCTCAAAAATAGTATAGAAATATTATCCTGCTGGATAAGATGGGCTTCTGCTAGAATATATATAAACACAAGAACCCGCTTCAGGTGCATTAATTCGCAAATAGATATATTAGTAAATAATGTCCGAAGGGTAGAATTTCTTAAAGAATGGTGGTCTTGGATTGTGGATTGTCAAGTTAGTGCAAAGCACTCATGAAAGTAACCCTAGCAGATTTGCTAGGAAAGAAATTATCTTGATCTCTTTCTATCGGGTATCAGACGTTCTGCTAAAAGACACTTCTGTCAACTACCTGTGATGCCAATAACTGGTTTAGAAGCATAGCACAGCAGTTGAGATGCATTCATTTGGAATGAAAAGATTCTGAGAACTAAAAATAGTCTTCCTGACAAGCAAACATTTCCTGATTTGGCACAAGACATACAGATGAGCTATATAACATCAGTATAGTAACACATCACTCTGGTTAAACTAGCACTTAAGATCATCATTAACATTTCAGGTGGAAAATTTGGTCAGGACCATGTTTAACATAGGTACTTGACAGGGAGGTCATAGCATATACTTGTAATAATAAAAATAAATGCAGGAACTAACTGGAGTTTTATAAAAACTTGTGAGAAATTCTGGCTTTTGGAATTATTTGTAACTTAATTAAAGTGAACAATAGATTCTCTTTATTAGAAAAAGCAAAAATATTTAAGATGGGGTAATAAAAGTGAAATAAATATAAAATGAAAGGAATAAACATTTCTTAATGTTTATGTCTCATCATGAGGCCTTAAATTTTTCATCACTTCCTGCAATTTCTTATATAAAAGGAACATAGACGAAGGAATATAGAAGATGTATGTTCTAAGATTTAGTCTTAAAGCCTGTTATATCAATAATGTTTGGTAGGTCAAGGGGATAGATTTTTAATCTTAGTTTGAAGATCCCTCAAAATACAGCCAAGTCAGCATTACACACATGTGCATTCACAAGACATTATAATATATAAATATACAGTATAATAAATTCTGCATATATCTAGATAGTATTGAAAGGTTTTGACAACTATGAAATTGGACTCCAAATTGTGCAGCAGTTGTCAGGAAACATGTCTGCAGCTTTAGAATAGAGAATAAAAAATGTGGATTTTTACTTTTTAATTCTTACTACACTGACAGATGTATTAGGTTCTTCAGTTGGGAAAGAAATCAATATTTCCTTGTCAAGAATATTGACAATTCAAGACCATTCAAAAGAAAAAAAAAGATGTACTGTGTTATAAAATGGTTCCACAACCACAAGAGAAAAGCCACATTCCTACATAAACTTTATATTTTAATACCGTTAAATGTTTATAGTTATTTACTAAATTTAGCTCAGTCTAGCACAAGGCCCCAGTAGTGTGGGTATTCAGTGGGGATTAACTTCACTAGTAAATTGGTCTGAGAGAAAAGTTTGATGACCATTGTGCTATGATAGGCATCCTATAGATATAGATATTAACTAATCTTAGTCTGGTACAGAGCCAAATAGAGGCTAGAAAGACTGTTGAACCAGTGTTCAATTTGAACAGGGGGCCTGTTTGCATTGCAAATTCAGCACTCTTGAATGTTGACCACTGGCACTAGCAAGAAATATGCAACTACCTCAGCCACCAAGCAGGCTCATAGGTGTGTAAAAAAAAATAATTAATCTTTGAAGGATATTATGGAAAACACTGCCTAGATTATCAGCTGATTAGTGAAGGTGGCAGAACATGCAATGCCAAGTTTCTTAATGTATGTTAGATACACACTTAAGGTGTCTTAGCTTGAAATTTTCATATTGTGTAATTTGGAGAGACAGAGACAGAGAACTCAACCATTACCAGATGCAATATACAGAGGAAAACCAAACTCTTGTCAGTATAATCCATGAATCCACCAAAAAATATTTTAATTACTTTACTTTTCTTCTCCTGACTGGAAAGAGTTAGGCTGATCCAAGTCCAGTATCCCCTGCAGCATAATTTATAGAGAGCAGTCCAAAGTTATGAAAATATAGCTTAAATATTCTACAATGTCTCAAATATACAGAGCAATTTTTTTTTAAATGTGGCAGTCTAAAAAATTAGTGCTTTATTACATTATAAAAAATACTCATATATATATTTTAGTCATGTATTTTTCTATACAGTACGTGAATTTAAATGACAGGCAACTATGCAAGATGTTCACTAATTTTCTATTAATATATTCTGCTTCATCTAGGAGAGAATTCTTGATACCTGCTCATGGTCAAGAGCATTAGCTATTTATATACCAACATTTTCTTCATCTCTAGACTGGATTTACCAACCGTTAAAATCTACACACACAAATAAATAAAAGAAAAAAGCAATAAAAGCTCAGGATGTACAATCAATATGTGATGTAATGTACTGGATGCAACATAATCCTGATGAAGACTTAGGCTTAAATAGTGAAGATAAGGATGCTAGTCTGAATAATTCATGATGTAATGACAAGGCCTCAACATTACATTTTTTTTTTAAAAACAACAAAAAAGGTACATCTTGTGGGCCACCAAATAGTTATTTCAAAGTGTACAAGTATAGGGTATATGAAACATACAATTTATTATTTCATTATCAGCAAGGAACAAAAGATTGCCTGTTACATTCTCATAAAAATAGTCAAAATATTTCTTCTAGTGGTTAGTTCAACCTGTGGCCAAGTACAATTAGAAAATGCATATTAGCATAAATGCTTTCTTGTACCAAAATATTGAACTAACTTTTGTCAATTTGGTATGGAGTGCAAAAATTTAATTATCTCTTCTGAGGGTAGACATAACTACTGAATCAATGCCAATTGGTCCACTTGTTAACTTGCCAAACATGGTACTAATAAACGAGTGGCTAACATAATTACAATCTTCTATCAAATATTTACCATAGCCAGAAATAAAAGGTAACTGAAATTTTAGCAGCTGCATAAGCACACATTTAGACAAAACCAAACAAGATCTATTACATTAGAAATTTAACATTTTGTCTTCTTCTGTCAATTAGCCATGAATAACACCCATACCAAAATCTAATTTGTATAGATTACATACATGTGTAGGAGATATATGAGGGAGTACATATCCGAGACCTATGTGATATACACATAAAAAGTACACACAAGTTTTACTGGCACACGTGCGCATAGTTTACTGACATATGCACAGTTTGACACAGAAAAAGGTTATCGACAAACGCACGCACAGTTTGACATACAAAACTTGCACATGTGCACAAAGTTTATTGACACACATGCACAGAATTAAGCTACAGTTTTTCCATATTTATGAGAAAATATTCTTCAGATAAATATGGTCTAAAATTCTGAGAAGTAGTTGCCATTATTCCACAGATTGATTGGACTAATATCCATAATAATGCATACATCACTGTTTTGGCTGATGTATTCTTTGACTTCCCTTTGTATTAGCAAACATTTTTAAATGTATTTTGAATTTTATAGATTAGAACTATTTGTAAATATGTTCATATATTTGAAAGTCATTCATTTAAAATTTTTGCTTACATATAACTAGGCCAGTGTATATAAATAAAATCACATGAATAATTAGAAAGCATTTTAACAAAACCTTTGCACAGAACCCCCTGCACCAAAATGTAATCTTTTGTTTCTATCACCTGAATGATAATCATATCAAGTGAAAAAAGAAAGACAACTAAGATTTGTTATGGCAGGGTTTTTTCAGTAACAATTTAGCATGATATCAATAAGCCTATTTCATACCTAGAGTTAAAAAGCATGCATGTGTTGAACTTTAGCTAAATCTTTTCTGTAGTTTTTGGACACTTGCACATGATTGTTTCTTTATGAGTGTGTTTAAACTGTCCAGAAAAATATCAGAACTATCTTGAAAACACAATTGCCAGAATAAAGCTAGTCTATAAGTACTTTTAAAAACAAAAAATCTCAAAAACCAATGGTCAACAAATATGCCAAGTAAAGTAATGGAAATTTTAATACATTAGATTTATTTTAATTCTCTTCAAATTTAATATAGTTTAATCACTATAAATAATGGCAGCCATAGTTTTGTTAAATGCCAATTTAGTGTATATTTTCAGATTTTCATTGTGTAAATGACAAGTGCATCAGTCTTGGTTATCCCTGTTTGCTACTGTAAGTTTAATCCTCACTAGGGACATCAAACTTGTGGTCTTGTGCTGTACTAAGTTAAGCTTAACAAATGAAACTTATGATATTATGTTTGGACTGTCACCAAAGTTTTTTCTACTGGGTTATATCAGTCCATTTACACTCTATGAACTTGACAATCTCATAAAAATGGTACTGTTTTATTTTTTAATTGAATTTCTTTTTGGTAGAGGGTGACCTATCTGAAGATTAAGGCCTAAACCTGAATCAACAGCTCAGAATTTCAAGTTTAGACACATGCTCGTACATATGGTATATACCTCATAGCATGGCATTAATAATGCACACATCTCTTTGTCTGTGTACACTTAGCAAGTGTATAAACGGGTTGATTGAAATGGTCCTATCAGCAAAGATGACTAATTGAAAATAATTAATATAACACAGATAATGGAAGTTTAGAGGGTGAGTGTTGGAGATAGAGGTGAATTAGTAAGAATCTTGAAATAACGAGAGGTAATCCTTTTTGTTAAGAGCAATACCAGGTCACTTTTCAAAAACAAGGCATAAACAGTGCAAATAACATTACAGAATATAGATAATATATTTTAGGCAAGGAGAAGGAGAGCAAGGACAATATATTAGGTGTGTGTATGAAGACAAGTTAAAAACTTATTTGCTCATGACCTGAAAATAAAGACAGAAGAGAAAGCCATTTAAAAGACTCAACTTGTAACAGGAAAAATCTGTTCTCTTCAACTGTTCTATATTCTGACAATTGAGGTATTCATTTATTTGCACTAAATCTTTACAGGCCAAAACAAATCAAGTATATTCGTAATAATTTCTGTCATTTATTTGGTCTACCAAATCTTTTAATTGGGCCAGCATGAATAGACTTTTTGCTTGGTCTTTACTGACATACTCACTGTATGCCAAATTCCAAGCCTCTAAAAATACATACAATGCCAAATCAAGTAAAAAAAAAACTATTCTGAAACAAATGGGGGGAAAAAAATCCAAAAAACATTGAATATAAGTCAATAAAGAATAAGTGTCAAGACAAGCCAGAACTGCTTTGCTCATTATGATTTTAAACATTCTGACATGTATGCCAGATATTCCCAATAGTGAAAATCAAGCTATTTGGCAGGTTAGGACAACCTCTATAAACCAGTATCTTCTGTTTATCTGCTCTGAGCAGCCTTTTAGTGTAGGTATGATTATTTATTTAGTGTATATACTAAATTCCAAACCTCTAAAAATATAATGCCACCTAATTATGTGTTACTTTGAGAAAATTGCTATTCTCAATAAAAAAAAACAAAAAACTGTCCTATGCAAGAAGGTATCTAAATTTTATATTAAAAAAACTTTTTGTATTTCAAGTACAGATGCACATATACAATATCATCAATAGAAAAGATTCCTCATATACAAAATTTCCAGTTTTTATCCCCATTTTTTGAAGACATGATCCTATTCATTTTTCCTTATTTACCAGTGCCCTTTTCGACTAAATGGAATCAATCCAGTATATTTTTTTCTATTTGGGTATTAAGGGGAAAGTCAGAGGATAATAGGGAATACACACTGATGAGTCACTACATGACACAATTAGGGCCCTAAACATTACAAGGATCAAGGGAGATGTTGGCAGTCTTCCAGGATGGTAAAGAATAGACCTTGAAATTCAAAGCCTGAAGCAAAAATAGAAAAATATACATCTGAAGAAACATGGGATGAACAAAAGTCCTGAAAGAATAAGAATATAGACACAAATTGACTTTGTGGCAGGGGTTGGCACAAAAGGATTACCTTGAGATGTTTCTGCCAAGTCATTCAAAGAAACATAATTCTGTTCCTTTAATACACTCATGAACCAGTCATTATTTATATATACATGGAGTGAGGATGTGGAGCAGGAACTAAAAGTGTGGATCAAAAATCATGGAAGAGTTGGGTGTGTTTTTTTTGTTGTTTTTTTTAAATCACTTCATTCCATATGGTGAAAATTTAATGTCCTCAAACAGTTTATAAAGAGACTCTTGTCCAACAAAAGGTAAGTTTTATCTCTCTTTTAGGTCTTTACAAGAAAAGTTAATTTTCTGTCTTTAATAGAAGTGAAAAAAGTAAATTTGCAATGTTTACAGTAGAATTAAAAAACCTTTTTAAAACAAGGCACAGAAAAAAGGTATTTTTAAAAGCACTAACAAATCAACATAACATTCAGCAAAGTAAGAATAGAAATGTTATTTTATACTGTGAATATGGTCCTTTTCTTTCTTTCTTTCTTTTTTTACAAGTTTGATAACAGCCCTTGAGATAGAAGAAAGTGACATTAAAAACATGATTTAATTTTGTAACAGTCAGGAATGTAGAAAGCTACAGTACCAATACACTATCCTTTATTACAGAATTGAATATGACACACTATGACCTCATGTATATATTCATTCTGAGACACCCCCTTTGAAAGAAACTATATTTCTTGGGAATATTCCAACCACTAATGTTAATTGCAGGGTCAACAAACTGTCCCTGGAACAAAGCTAACTCCAACAAATTTATTAACTTTATGGGCAGAAACATGAGAGGTGTGGATAAAGCATTGGGGTGAATCAAAGTCGGCCAGTGGGCCATTGTGTAAGAATATTTCAGAAGGACTAAAAACAATTTTGTGAATAACCTTTTAGAACTGGGTTAATGTAAATACAAAAGTAAAGATTTTGTCCAAGCAAAAAAGAAAAAACCGATAGCACAAATACAAATCTGTGAGCAAATTTTCAATACTCTAACAATAGAACATTTCTGAAAATGTCATAAATTAAGCCACATTTTTCTCTGATAATTTGGGATAAGACATTAAGATTCACTGAAGTTAAAAAGCAATATCCTCATCTTCATAGGTTTTTGAGGTTTTGACTTTGAATCTTTGGCTTTCTTTTTTGTCTGTTGTCAAAAGGGACATAATTCAGAGAAAAAGCCTGTCTAACAATATCCCACAATACCATGTGGCATATGGGCTGACAACCAACTGCACTAGAAAAAAACAAATCTACCTAAAGAGGGATGGAGAATTGGCCAGCAAAAGAATTATGCAAAGAATAAGTATTAAAAAACAAAAACAAAAAGGACAGTCTCAAAAATTGATTCAATATGGAAGCATTTTATATGTGGGCCAATTCCTCAGTTACCGTTATCAGTTGTTGGAAATTAGATTTTTTATTATCCGAGACAAGAAAATTATCTGTGAATTATACAAGCTATTTTTCTTTTTATGGTAATATTGCCATCACCCAAAAATATCTGAAAGATTATTAACATTTTGTCATGATTTTTTTAGACCTCTTTTAACATGGCTAAAACATAGGAAAAATATAGATTTTTTATATTAAAATACATGAAAATTAAGGTAGGACAAATGTGGAAAAAGATTTTTTAAGCAAATTTGAGTCAGGTTAAAAGATCAGACTTACTTGTACCAGTATATAAACAGATACTGGTAACAACTTGTATATACCATTCTTTGCACCTCAAGTGCAAGGTATCAGTACAGGTGCAAGGTATCAGTACAGGTGCAATAGCTATGGTCCCAGGGCTAAGTTAGATTATGTTTAGTCAGATTATCAGATCTCATGGCATTATAAGTCAACAAAACAATTCAAACACACCTTAAGTGCTACACATTTATATAACCATAAATAGTAAATGTAAAAACTTTCCATCAAATTTTAGTCATATTAAAAAGATCTAACTACGGGACCTGCACCTCCTGTGTGTGTGTGTGTAATTACAAACACACCCCTATCTATCCTTCTTCCCCATCACCCTCAATCCCACACCCATCACTCCCAACTAGAATTACATACCCCCATCACACCTCACCTATATCACAAACACCTACAAACAAACAAAATGTGAAGTAACTGTTATTGGTAGGAGAAATGCAATCAGCAATCAATGACTGTTAAAGCTGACTTGGTACTAATGCCCTTAGGAAAGGCACAGATCCACTTCTTGTCAATTTATAAATATCTTGATAAAATATCTCTTCCTTGACATGCTCTCATGGTTGACAAAGGAGTAGGTGAATGACCACTTGAGTAAACCACTCTCACTTAACTACCTTGCCTGCCTAGGCAGTAGTAGCATAAGATTTCTACCCCATGTCAACCATGACAGAGTCCAATACATATTTCTCTTTCCCTGTGTCTGTCAGACCGTACCACTCTATATATTTTTCCTAACTGGGGTGCGAAGTCATGATTTTCAAAGTGTTTCCAGAAACAAGTTCCCTACACAATCTGCTCAAGAAAAATCAGGACATACCATTGTAGCATAAATAATGACTTGTATCAGTTTGTGAAATGTTAACTTGGCAAATAAAGATGACAATTATTGGACAGAATCAAAAGTAGAGAGAACCAACTAATGTATATATTTCCTTTAGGCCCTGTGATAGTTGCTACTATTTGCAATGGACGACAACACCACGCCAAACAAGTGGCAGTATTGAATTTCTAAACTGGCTTACTTCACTTCCAGGTAGGGAAAAAGTGTGTGTGTGTGTGTGTGTGTGTGTGTACATCGATATATATTTTACATAAATACCATGCATAAGTGTGTGGCAAGAGATAAACCTGTTATTAAACAATGCCATGCATTTCTCATGTAAGGGGTTTTCTCCAGAGAAAATTATTACTGTATTTCATCATGTATAATCCACTTCCATAGATAATCTGCACCCCTCGATTGAGCTTCGATTTTAGGATGAAAAATGCATTATCCCATGTATACAATTATGTATACTAATATGTATAACAATTATGTTTCCATAAGCACCTGGATTTTTTAGCTCAAAACTTTTCAGAAAAAATGCGGATTATTCATGAAATATGGTAATAATAACCCCTTTATTTTTAACCATTAATCCAATCTTCATAGTTAGTAATTATGTTAACACAAAAATTTCACTCTCAGATTTCAATGATTTTTAATCCACATCCAAGTCTTATATAACAGATTATATTAACAAGGGTAACATTAAACAAGGCCAAGCCTAGTCTATGTTTGCATGCACACATACTTGTGGGAGAGTGTGCACAGTGTCTGCCATGGACAATGGTTATAGTCCTCTAGCCTCACAGAGCATTCACTTATAAGTTCAATCCTCATTGGGAGCTTTTACTCAGCTCTGTGCAAGACTAAGCTGAGTCAATATCTACACTTGTTGAATGTTATTACTGTATTTACCATTTGTGACTTGATACGTGCAATCAGCTGTATTCAGCAAAATGAAAATACAACCTTCTTTAGCTAGCTCGTAACAATCTGTGTCCTATTTTTAATTGCAGTTATAACATTAATTGTTCATCAGCTCCATTTTTATATCTCATACCACACAGAATAATGTCAATTTAGGGATACAAGTATATTGATTTAAAAATTGAAATTGTTTTGTTTATATATTCTCTAAACCATACACTGATTAAAGCACATTTTTGGCTCTTAATTGATATGTATTTTAAGGGGAATGATTTAGGCACAGTGATTTAATGTTATATTCAGTTAATACACAAGAATTATGGATGATTCAATATTTTAGTATTAATTCTCATCATCCTCAATATCAAATCACCCATGACAACGTTAATTGAATAAGGATTACCTTCATCCCTTGGCAACTTCAGTTCTTGCTCTCAGGAAAAAATGCATAATAAACTTGGCAATAGGGATCCGCCCCTCAGACGGCACACCCCATTTGCATGTAAAAGGTGTGGTCAGGGTATTTCCTGATGCTTATGCTTAACAGATGTCTTATTCCTCTTCTTTAAAGAACTCAAATTAAAGAATTGATTGGATGTTATGATCTGTATCCCATATGAATGAAAACAATGTAACACTTGTTATGAAAAAGTTCTAAGATTAAGTCATTTCATTATTTTTTAAATTAATTTCACTCATATCCTCCTTGTAGTTATTTCAATCACTGTTTTAGCCAGTGCAATCTCTAGCTTTCTTCAGTGTTGTCTAAAGTCCCAAGATGAACTATTTTCATTAAAACAATTCTGTAATTCCTTTCAGGACATACTGTATTCTTGTAATATTTAATGTGTTTAGAAGGCAATGAGAATGAGGATTTTTTTTGTTTTTCTTTAATAAAGTTTTATTGATTTTCCTGTCCTGTCTCTCTCTCCTCCCACACTATGACTGTACACTCTTGAAATTAAAGTCAGGCAAGACAAAAAGATTACACATGATAACACAATGATGAGTAAATGCACAATCATTGTCATTATCTCCACAATCATGATACCAAGCTGGGTGCCTGCCATACAGCAATGGTTAGCAAGCTAGTCTTATCAACTAATACTCCTTAATTTTTCCTTACCCTATGGCCTAACCTTCCAGAAAATTTCATTGACATTCATTGAGAACTTTGAGATATTGTACAGACACTAAGTGAATACATATACCTCTTCCAACTTTGTTAACAATGGTAAAATATATATTTATTAAAAAGATATATCTTCAGAAAACACAAGGAATAGGCTGAAATGCTGTCTTAAAAACAAAGATGAAGATAATCTGAAAAATGTCTGAAATAAAGAAAACTTCAGAAAAGAATCTACATATTATACATCTCATGTAGACAATTGCTATGGTGGGTCTTTTTATTAATAAATTTCACAGGTATATTTTGGCATCCTCAAAAGGATGTACTAGGTTCTAAAACTCACTTTAAATGTTTTGTTATATAAGAACATATGCAATGGTTAAAATTCAATTTCATAAAAGAGAAATTGCATTGAACAAACCAAATGGACAGGCCTGCCATCCAAACCCTATTTCCCTAATTTTTGAAAATAACTGACTATTCAAGGCTGATTAGACAGTATGCAATTAACTGATCATGATTTAAGACACCTAAATTCCATTTTGGTAATGCTAAGTAAACTGGCTTTGTGTGCTCACACACACACACAGAGGAAGTAATAGATCAAAGCAAAGATTTTTTTTTCGTTGGCACAAGTCTTGTTACATCAGGATTCTTGAATAAACAACATTTCACCTTCTCCATGAACAGAACTACTTTTGGCATTTGAAAGGCATCCCAAGCCAACTTTTATCAGCACTCACCATGTCTCTTCCCTTGCTATGAACTACAAAATCTTAGAAAGTTCTGCAGCTTATAATTCTCTAGACCTTGCTACATAACCAACCCAGTCGAAACCTCAACTCCATATCATGCAAGGCACAGGACTGCAATCTCAAATTGTTAAAATATACTAACTCCTCTTCCAACTAAATCTATACTAATATCAAATAAAGGATTTATGTCTAAAGCGAGTTATCTTGCCAGTTTTTGTCAGGGAAAATTCAATTGAGCAGGGTGCATACATATTTGATGATTATTTTGTTTTTATATACTAATAGTATTGTTTTAAAATAAAAGCGTTTCTTTCACGTGATTAGACATAAGTTACAGTGAGTTTTATTGGACAATTTTAAAATTTGAATTGTAAGAGTTCTTAGGATTATATTAGCGTCTCA
>VCCN01000985.1:4363031-4392105 GCA_006491835.1 Architeuthis dux
AAAAGAAAAGAAAAAAAAAGGCCTGTAGAATTTGGAAGTATATGCTAATTAATTTTGAATTATGGAAAATTCAAAAGATTTATGCAATAAATATTTTTCTGCACTAGCACCTAGATCTTTAAAGGTAAAACAAAGCATGTCTTATACACCAATAAACATTAGTTCTGAAGAAACATAGAAATTGAAAAGTTAAAAAAATGTGGATCACTGTTCATATGTGAACAAAAAAACAGAATTCTTTGCAACATTCTAACTTCTGAAAAAAAAAGAAAGTAGATATGAAACCCACATCTGATAAAAACTTAACTCCTTGTATAAGAGTACCATAGGCCCAAATTAAGAGGACCAATTGATAAGACTGAAAAATATGGGCTTGCATTTAAAAAAAGAAAAGTGATGTCTTTTTTACCTATGAAGATTTTTTTAAATTAAATTTTTTTTATTATTTTACATGAAGTCATTTTAGATAAGGTTAATTTGCATTAACTACACACAAAAAAAGTTTATGCAAGAGTTTCGTTTTTTTTTTTTGGCAGAAAGGGTTAATATTTTCCAAGCAGGAAATATATATATATTTAAGCAGGAATATAAGAAAAACTGTTTCCCAGTACTTTTTTCTTTTACAAACTAAGTTTTCAGAAACAAATAACAGCTCTTATAATGCACAAAGTCTCCTATTTCTACCAAGGTGAGCTGTTAGAATGATAATCTTGAAAGCCACCAATAGATTTCTCAGCACAAATTTTGTATTAAGTTAGCACAGTTGAACCTAACAGTAATTTGAATGAAAGTGACTGTACCTATTGCAAAATAAGAACAGTTGTTTATTGACTTTAGCATTTGTAAGAAATATTGCATAGAGCATTCTTTAAAATTCATTTTTAATTTTTTTTTTTTTAGCCATTGTTGCAATGCCATATTTGTGATGGAATGGAAAGAAAAAAATGTGGATTTGGAAAGATTATGTAAAAACAAAAGAAAATAACATACCTCGATGTCTGTTAGTTGTCTTATCAAACATAAGCATTGCATCTTCCACCTGCAAGAAAAGATTAATAATTTTTTTAAATACAGGTAGAAATTTAATTTACATATATGCATTGTAAAACTGCTACTAGCAAGAAAACTAGGAATTACATAAAACAAAAATGATTTAAGCTTTTGTCAAGTTAATTGAAGTTCTAAAATGAAGTTTAGTAGATTTCAGTTAATTTGGACATAATGGGAATAGAGTAATTTAACCCAATTAGGCAGCTGCTTCAGTTATGTGAAGCCACATATAAACAATTTAAATATCTGCATTTTGAGTTTTAGTATAAAGTATGTACATAAATTAATCTTCCCTGTTTAAATCAGTCAAAAACCTGCTGGAGCAAATTCAGTAAATTTTTGGCAAAATCTTTAATTTTTTTTTCATCTACTAATTAATAGGCTATGGACCATGTAACGCTGTCCTAAAATTTATAACTCAGAAACTACATGATTGCTCTTGACCAAAATTGGCAGGGATCTCAAATATAAATGCAGGGGTCGATCCATACAGTTATCTCCCCTGCATCGTAGATATTTGTCCTAAAATTCATTGTAGACCAAAATTGGCAGGAATCTCAAATATAAATTTTGGGGCCGATCCATGCTGTTATCTGCCTGCATTGTAGCTATTAGTATTGAAATTCATAGTTCGGAAAACTACTTGACCAACCTGAATCAAACTTGGCTGGTATACCGAGTATCATGCAAGAATTTCAAATTAAAATTTTGGGGCTGATCCATGCACAGTTAATTCCAAAGCATCGTAGCTATTTGTCCACATCACCAAATATCTCCAAAGATCTTCGATGGAATTTTGTGGAAGGGTGGGCCATGGGCTAAGAAGAAAGCGATTCAATTTTCTGGGCCGATCTATGTACAGTTACTGCATTGTAGCCAGAGGTATTGAATTAAACATCCCCTTTTGGCATTCCGCAGGTAACTAGCTGAAAATCCGCCTCAAGGGCGGGTTTTCAGCTAGTATTATAGATTTAATAACCTACTGAACTACTTTAATCCTTAATGCTAATTGACATTTGAAGGATTTATCGAATGTACCCTGTTGTAATCTCTCAAGCGAGTGCATGTGAATAAAAATCAATTCAGGTAACTAGTAAAAAGATAAAGAACAGCCTTCATTACCTTCTTGCACAAGATAATGTTGTAATCCACCTACAGGTTTCATTGTTTCCTGGTTAGTCACATATTTTTAAGAGCTTTTCTTCTTTTGATTACACCAAATGACAATTGTATCAATACTCTAAGAGGTTGCTCAACAGATACTTAGTCTTGGTCAGGATGTAAGTGAATCAACATTTAGTCCATGCTGGTATAATTTAACTGCTCGGTAGCCTAAATCAATCAAGGAAATCACTACGAATATACAAGATTTGGCTAAAATAAACGCATTCCTTGATTAACTAAAAATTACTGTATTTTCATTATTTTACATATTTTGGACAAATACATTTTTTGTTGTTTTCAACAATATTTTGTCAAATGTTCTTCGGCCTTCCTAAGCTTTATGGTTGCATCCATTGTCTTTAGAAGTTGCTTAGTACTATTTTTTTCTCTCATCTCAACAAGAATACCAGTTTAAACGACAAAGTACTAAGTTGTGTGTGGAAGAAACTACAAGCAAGTCTATTCTTATCAGGATGCAGCATACACATAAAGAAGACCAAAAAATATATTGGACAAAATAGTGCTAAAAATGATAATATATCAAGTTAGACTATACAAGAAAACTTTAACTGCATAAAACGTAATCCAGTAGTAATTAGGCAACAAAAACATAATTAAATGCATTGTCTTTTAAAAAGATTTTATTACATGAAGTATTATAAATCATTATTATTTAAAAATTTTTATGTCTACTTTTTTTTACCTTAATCTTAATTTAGTAGTTGCTTTTTATCGACATTTTTACTCAGGCTGATTTCCCACCTTATTTGGACTTGTCTTTCGGCTGAGTTTTGGTAGCTCAATTGGTAGAGCAGGCCAGGGTAAATGGTGCTTCCTGTTGGGGATGTGGGTTCTAAGGCTTATTCTTTATTTTCCGATCAACTCTATTTACTCACTGCCAGAGAGAAATCGGCCTGAGTGAAAATTGCAACAAAAAGCAACTAATAAATTAAGATGAAGGTAAAAAAAGTAGTCATAAAAATTTTAAAATAATAACTAAAATACCTTTATATGGTAGCCTTCAATATCTATTTGGATAAAAAACGCTTCAACAATATTCATGGTATAATTCTTTTTTATTTTATTAGATTTGTCAAATATTGATTCTAACATTGAAGATGGAAAGAAATAAGCAACATTTCCGGCATATGCTTTTTTTATTTAAAAAAATATAAAAATACAACTCAAATGCAAAAAGATTAAATGCAGTTTATGGAGAAGGAACAGTGAATGATTGAACATATCAAAAGTGGTTTGTGAAGTTTCAGGTTAAACATTTCTCGCTGAACAATGCTCCACTGTCAAATAATTGAGGTTGATAGTGAACAAATCAAAACTTTATTTGAGAATAATCAACATTATACAAGTGACTAGATCAAAATTATTACAGCTTAACTGGGAAGTTTTCACCAGATATTGCACCTTTAGATTACCATTTATTCTTATTCTGTTATTTACAGAATTCCCTTGAGGAAAAAAAAAAAATCAGTTCCCTGGTAGATTGAAAAGGGCAGCTAGAGCAGTTGTTTGCTGAGAAAGATAAACAATTCTGGGAGGATGGAATTATAGTTACCTGAAAGACGGCAGAAGGTGGAACAAAACAGTAAATACATTGTTCAATAAAGTTAATGTGAAAAATAGAAAATTTGTCTTTTTTTAAAAATGTGTCCAACACATCTCTATAAGAGGAAGGGAGGGGGTATTCACCCGCTGCTAACTATAATGTCAAGAAGAGAATGTGTGACGTCATTAAAAGAACATCTATTATGATCAATAGATGACGTATCAAGCGTTTGCCAAGTATCATTTGTTATTAAAAGCTAAAACTGTCTTCAAAATGGCTAAACTTTTCAATTTCCAGCTAATTTTATAGCTAAAAAAAATTTATATATACTCATTTAAAGCCCACTTATCAAATACCCCAGAACAATTTATTGATAAAAATTGTACATTTATTTTAATTTAAACTTATGTTTTTTTTAATAGCTAGACTTTTGGGTGAACCAGTCTCACCTTCCTCCTCCTGCTACAACTTCCATAACTAGTAATGCTACTACTACTATGTTTAGAATCCATTTAAAATTGGAAATCAGATATGGATGTAAGGATGGTGGATGCATTGTTGAACTTATGGTTCTTGTTTTTACTTTAATAAACCAAACAAGCTTTTTACATTACTCAAAATTTAAGATTATTTGGAAGTGAATGCCATGATTTAATCCATATATAAAACCAGCACAAATGATTTCAAGTTTTAATACATTCCCTCACACATCCTGAGAAGATCCCTTCTCTTCCTCAAACCCAAATTTATCTCTCACCCCACCCCCCAGGTTATGCTAATAGAGCTAAAGGTTAAAAGGAATTTTAAGGCATCATACCAAAACATTTTACAAAATTATAAAAGTTGCATTGTACACAAAAAAATATGGTAGCTTTTATCCCTAAATTATGTTAATAGGACACAAGTTAACATCTAACAAATCATAAAAGAAATCATGCAATGAGAAATGAGCAGAAGAAATGATGAGTTATTAATTGAAAAGTATAAAACAATGATCCTTATCTAAGCCTAGTACATTCTTCTACTTGCAAAATAAATAAAGAACTGCCTCCTTTTTATCGGACTTGTTCAACACTTAGGTTTGTTCATTTTTTTTTTTCTTGTTAGTGTAGAATACAGAAAACTTCCTGGATGGAATTTTATTTTTCTGGATATATTTATTTCTAGCATATATAAAAAGAATTAAAAAAAAAAAATGTATCCAGCCAAGAAGCTTGCATAACATTAAGCTTAATACTCAGCAGCAGCAGCAGCAGATGATCTTAGAGAGTTAAAAGGTGTATGGTATGAGAGGGTGGGTGAAGATAACAGTCTGAAGATCAGGAAATGGGTTCCAAAAGGCCAGGTTAGCATTCCAAGGAGCTTTCATTGTGCTACACCATTTTGCACAGCAGCATGCTGAGCAATATATTTCAAAACAGGAAGTGGGATGAGACTATTCGCCACTGGACGGATATGTGCATCAAATTACCTCTAGAGATGTGTTTGGAAAGAATGTAGGTGCTATATAGCAAGGCATTACAATATCAGCTGAAACTCAAGTATAAAGAGATACCTTTTTCTCTTCAGACTTTTTTTTTTTTTTACTTCCCAACCTTAAATGCTTGCTTTAAAAGCAAGCGCTCATCATGACTTAGGGGAAAAAATTCAAAACTGTTTTATTACTTACAGCTGTAGAAATCAGGAATTCTGAGAACTGACAGGAAATAAAAGTTTCACTGTCTAAAACTTGAATTAAAACATAAAAATTAAGGGATATTTGTTGTAGAGTGATGGATATAAGGTTTATCTTCTATGTCATTGCTAGAGTTTGATCCTAAAAGATTTCTCCACTGCTGTGGCCTTCTGCCAGATCAGGCTAAGTAAGCTTAGTAAATATCTATGATTTTAAGGCCTGCTTTGTAGCTTAGGTAGTTGTGTAAAAGCTAGGATTCCAAAATTTAATATTCAAGGTAGGTAGGCTTTCTACATTTAGAAGATTGGTGCAATACAATATCGCTACCCAATATTTCACTCTCCATTTCAGCATTGTGCCAGTCTATGCTAAGTAAATGTCAAAAGTATAGAAGTAGGTTATAGAGAAGGGAGGTTTAAAAAAAATCTACATGGATTAGAACAAATACTTGAATTAAAGTTGGGATATTTTGGAACAAATTTCAGGATTCAAGCAGAAATAAAAAAATAGCCATCAAAACATTTCATTCATAATTTTAAAGTATGAACAGCTTTTGTAAATATCGTCTGAAATTCTGAGAAGTCATCACTAATCAATAATTCATTTTGTTGGTTTTATCACTGTTTTGACTGAAGCATTCCTCAGCTGTATAAGCTGTTATGACAATAAAAATAATTAAAAACTGCATTCATTTCTTTTAATTCTCAGTTTCCTATATTTTTGTATGTATATTTCACTGGCATCATCTGTTAAGGCTGACAATGGATACAGCAGACATTTTGGCCTCAACAATCTAGCCAATTAAAGTAATGGCATATCAGGATGATTAGCAATGGGTCGGCACAGGAAATGTTACAGGCAAAGCACTACAGTGAGTTAAGCCAATAGTTAGCAAGCTAGTCCTACAAATCACAATGTAATGAGTTCAATCTTCACAGTATGCCTCACTATTATAGCTCTTTGCCGGATTAAGCAAAGCTCAGTAAATAAATACACTTAATGAATTTGTCAAATCTTTACTAATGTGCACATTGGAATTTCTAGGTCAACAGTCATGGTGGTACAGTGGAGATTAGGGAGATAATCTACATCTGTTGGTAGAGATGAGCCAGAGAGATTGGAGATTAAAACACTTGAAAATATGATTCTAAAATTAAGAAATATGGTAATGCAAATGTGACAAATCAGTGCTGATGGTGTACAGACCTCCAATGCCTTAACCACTTTCTTTATTACATAAATTTCTTCTAAACCAACTCAATTCTTTTTTTATTTATTTTCTGACTTTTGTTTTTGCCCCCATTTTCACAGCTGGGCTATTAGAGAAAGAAAGAAAATTGTTGAAAAACATAAGGTGCAGGGGACAGAAAGTGAGAATAGCATAAAGAGCGAGAAAGACAGAAGTGTGCAAAGCTAAAACAAGAAACCTGACACCTGAAGGGTGGGAATCAAAACTTCCGCCTATCCAACCAAAGTTACTAAACTAATGAATGCTAGAATGTTGGTATCATAATGAGCTTCTAATGGTCTGTTTTATGATAACTTCATTCTTTTAATGTTTTATATAGAAAATTAAAGTTGAGAAAGAAGGTCTTACAATTCTGACTTGTTTCCACAAAAGCAATATAAGTCCCATGAAATGAAATCTTGAAAAACAGTCTGAGACAATGTACTATTATACAATAACTCTTTCAAACTGGCATCCTCATCTTTGTTTTTGTCACATTCTGGCAGCTGTACCTCTGAACTTCCCTCAGGTGTGTCACATTTAGTAATCTGTAGGGAATTTTAAATGGAGTTTTATTTCATCTAGAAGTGGGGTCCTCATTCTTTGCTTTCTGACACTTCTAGCATGGCCTGGTGGATAAGAGTGTGATTAAACTTGTCTTGTTGCTTGAAGTTGTGAGTTCAATTCCTTAGCAACCCATTAAAGAAAACAGACAATTAAGAAATCAGAAATCCTTCAAAAAAGGTACTGACTTAAGAATCTAGGGATCAGAATATAAACCACTAAACAAAATTAAAAGTTCCATTTAAAAAATTCCCTTCTGATTAATGAATGTGGACAAACACTTGAGGGAGAGGGGGAAGTCAGCTCAAGTAAAATTAGCGAGTATGATAGCCACTAAAAAGCTTGTGATGAGAGATTATCTACTTTAAAAATCATCTCTAAACTAATTCAGCTATTCTCTAAATACATATTTTTAGGCTTTAGGTTACACAAAAAATTAATTTCCTTGATGTTGATACAAGATATTCTCAGCTATAAAATAAGGATAGGGATGTTTTTTCTTTCAGAAACAATGCACTTTGGTTAAAAGTGTGAAATAAAACTGATAAATGTTTTAGTATATATTTTTTTCAAAATTTTTATTAGCTCTGTTAGTTTGATTTTGTCAGCTTTCTTTGAAAACAAAAATGCAGGCAAGAATTCTGATAAAACACTAAATGGAAACATCTTTATAAATAATCAATGATCAATCCACAGTTCTTTGTGATGGTGAATTAACAATTTCCAAAATAAATAACAATGTCAATGTTGAAGACAACGGTTATCAATAAAGATACATTGTTAAACCTGAACAATAAAAGAAACATAAATGCATTCATTAACGATAGAAATTCTGTAATTTCATGAATAATTTGTCAGATGGGCTCTTTCCATATTCTTACACCTGCTCAAATTTGCATCCTTGAGACTGGGGTCATCCTGCCCTATTAAAACACGCAAGATGTCTTCTGATAATCTATAAATCCTTTAAGTTTCTTAGGTAACCTTAGCAGATAGATTTATTGGCAGTTTACCCAGATTTCCCAGGATTAGGTTTCAGTTCGCATGTGTTTCTGGTAGATTTCAGGAGAAATATATAAACACATACTTATCATGATATATCTTTAATTTGTCTAGTTAAATATTAGAAAGGTGGAGGTGCTAGGAAATTATATACACACACACAGTTGGAATAACTCAAGATTGAAATTTACCATAAGGTAAAGTGTTATAAGTTTAAAATGGTTCAGTCATCAAGGATTCATCTCAAACACACACATATATATATATATATAGTTATGTAGATACAAAGGACATCTCTCTCATATATATATATATTATACACACACACACATTTTACAAGGCTGATATCTATGTATCAGATACTGCTATAAACTGCTCATTTACCTTTCAAATTTAATAAGGATGGGGGGGGGGGGGAGAAAAAGAAAAAAAAAAAGAAGAAAACTGTCAAACCAAGTACCAAACATAAACCTACATTTTAAAATCATATCTTCCCAAACCCTTGTAAATAGTTTGGCAGGTAACCAATCCCAGTCTTCACAAGACCACAACAATAAGCACCAATGAAAAGTGAATGCATATTTGCTAAATCTCACCCAGTGGCAGACAAGCTTTGTCTGGCACAAAATCAGTAGTTGTCAGAGAGACCAGCTCACTTATTGCATTGTGGCAGACACCTTATGTAATATTTCACTATACATAAGGAAAACTTCATTTCGTGACATATATTATACCTTAAATGATCTTACAAAATTGTAGCTGCACCTAACAACCAATATCTTTTTCACTGACAAACTTGTTTTTCGGAATGAAAAACAATGCATTTCTTATGAAGCACATTTGTTTAGTTATAAAAACGATTTTATTGTTAATAATGAAGACAGAGACAGAGAATGGGGCATGAAGAGGAGAGAAGAGAGAGAGAGAGAGGGGTGGCAACATTTTTTGTCACAGAATGAAAGGATTCATTCAATATGGAAGGGCTTTGGTCTGTAGACAAAAGTAGATCACATCTTTACTTTACTGTCCCCCCCCCTTCTTTAAAACCAACAAGCATTCACAATTTGTCCGAGATTTTGAGTAGCTGTTAATCATTTTTTATATGTAGTTTTCATCTTTCAGCCAGCCCATTCTCCAGTCTGCATCAGGTAAATTTTGTTGGCCATCAAATTTTGATCATGGAGAATATTCAGACAAACAAGACTGCACAAAACAAAATTCAACAGGTATCATGGTCTAGCTGAAAACTAGGGAAGATTATGTATACTGAATGTACTGAATATCAAACAGCACTATCAAAATTGGAATAACCTTTTAGAGATCACTGAAGTATTCATCTTTGAATCTTGCATCATATCGCAATTGTGTCTTATGGCATGTGCAGATAAGTATAAAAACAATTGATGATCATTCTACATATGCTTGATAAAACCCACCTACATATCTACAATCTTATACTTTCTAATATCTTATACCTCCCCAAATGCATTGACTGTCCCCAGTTAGCTAATTACACATCAATCCATTAATTATTCTAGTGTAATTTGAAAGTTATATGCTATTCAGTAACAAAAAAGAAATCTGAATGTAAAACTCAAACATCAATATATCTGCCTCAGCCAGTATTTAGCTACACACAACATTTTACATTTTCAGGTCATTGCAAAACTGTATAGTCAAGAAAACAGAATAAGTTAAAATTTTTCCAAGAAATATTTAGTAAAATTCTTGGATTCTTTTTCTTTAAATCAAGCCTGGAAACATTTTTTTAAGTCACAATTTGATGTTCTAGCTCCACCCCAACATTAAAAAGATGTGCCTTGGAAGTGCCACAGGTAATGTTCACAAACTTGCTACAGTTAGTATTTAGTCAGAGAGAACCTATCCTAAGTTTGCTCTGCAAAATGTAAGATTGAAACTAAGGGTGGAACCAAGAATAAAAGAAAGTTGAAATAGGAGTATTAGATTCTATAAAGTTCTGAAAATAGTAGGAGTGTTTTTTTTTGTTGTTTTGTCTTTTCTTTTTAATTTGAAGACCATCAATTTGTAAACAGATTTATTTATTATTTTAAACTAGCTGAATACCTGTTCTACGGGCTGGTTATTTGGCTAGTATATATAATAAGCATTGGGATTTTTTTCTTTGTTTCTCTGTCCGCAGCAATGGACTCTTCCACTTGAACTAAACAATTTTGCTAATGAAAATATCTCCTACCAACCATTTGAAACAATGGACTCATAAACTTAGTTTTGGCTACATATCCTTATGTTAGGATCATTATATATATAACGGATCATTATCATAGTGAGCATAAACGCAGATACCACAGTATCATTACTGTCGATGCCGACTACATGTAAACGACAACTTGACAAGGATAGCTGATTTGCATACATTTTATATAAAATGCAGAATAATTAAATACAGTTATAAGAAATATCAACAGTGAACATGATTTATCATACAGTCGATTATTATCAACTCATTTTTATCTACAATTTGTTAATACTAGAGTGAATTAATCAAATATTGTTGACAAAGAAAATATTCATTTGCCTACAACACAAAGCCAACATACAAAGGGAGCAGACATCATATATCAGCAGCAGTTTTGATCACATATCCTTACCTTAGGATCATTATAAAGAGGACGTATTATTAATTGTAGTTGAATAATGTAATATCCATAGATCCTGTTCAAGTACCCATACTCTGTGGACTACCAAATAATATTGGATTAGTTTTGTACCTTAGTGCCAGATATTGTGCTGCGAGTTTTGTTTTGGCTAGGTTGTTATATTATGACAGCAAGTCCTTCATTCAACAAAGCATCATTTATTTCATTTTTAGAGAGAATTGCAAATGGTAGCTACCAAAACAATATGGCTGTAAAGGTTGCTCTTATACGTATTATATGGCTTCTCTATAAATTGCCTATGCTGTGTACTGAAATGAGACCAAACTAATACACTGCCTTATATAGGCTGTATGTGTCCTTCCCATTGTTGATTGTTTAACAACTAACATATTGATATTTTCTATAGTTTTGAGAAGGGAAATGTGTTAACAACACAAACAAGAATCGTCCAAAGAATTCTGAATGAAAACTAACATTGTTCAGTATGTTCTCTGGCTTTCTGATTGGACATTTTGCTAATTTAAATAAAAGACTTAGAGAATCAACACTTCAATCTTTCCAGAGCTTGTGTATAGCAAAGGGTGAAAGTAATAGAATGCACCCAAGAATAATGACAAGTCAGTATAAGAATCATTTTTACAAGGAATATTAGAACTCATGAAGTTCTTAATAATTAAAGTGATTTTCAAGACCATCAATTAGTGAATAAAGAAATTTGTTTATGTATTTATTAGAATGTAGATTAGTGTTCTATTATTAAATTGTAGAAGATCAAGAAATTTTCATGGGTCCTGCCAGATTTAATGCAAGGGTGTGGGAGGTGGGAAAAGTTCAGTGCATTTTGCTGCAGTTGAATCCTTAAAAAATAAAATAGATTTCAGAGCAACATTCAGGTATCATTTTTCAAATGTTTCTTCAATAACCTCTTCAGGCTGAAGGTGAATGGGGATATATCTATAATAAAAGTTCCTCCTTCAAATATTGTAGTCACTATACTTTCATAGTTGTAAAATCAATTATGCCATTTATTAAATTCAATTAGGAAGCAAGTACAATCATCATGTAACCACGGCATATTAATACATTCTGTGAGTTAATCCATTACAGTTGAAAAACACCTTAAGCATATTAATTTTGATGGCATGTTTTGGGTATTCAGAGTTATATAATCCCATTTGACTAAACTCATTGACTAGCTGAATTTTTGACTGAGTTTGTGGGTACCAATTCTTAACATCTTAAATGAATTCTATCCTGAACATTAATTGGATACAATAGGCCGGCAACTTTAACATTTTTTTAAAGATTTTGTATAACCTTGGAAATAATCATAGCTGTTTCAAGTTAATGTGTGTGTGTGTTATTAGTATTTGCAACTTGATGCATAATAAAAAAAAAATTTAAAAAAACAAAGAAAAAAAATAAAAATAAAACATACAAATATTTTTTGCCAATCAACATAATATCCTTCCACTATCTCCTTTTTAAGTTTTTTTTCTTCTTTCTTTTGAATGAAAATGACATAAATCAGGGAATTAAGGCTAAAATGTGGGAAAATATTTTTGCTAAAAAGATGAAATTCAGGAAAATAAAAAATAAAAATTCAATATTGTAGAATAAAGAGCTAAAATATTTAAAAATAAAAAATATTTTTAAAATGAAGCAAATGGAGGGAAGAAAAAAAATGAAAAAATTCAGTTTGAGGAAGCTAAAATCGCAAACAACAGGTTTAACAATCGACAGTGCACTTCCCTGATTACTGCAAGCTATCTTGCAGCAAATACTGCACATGAGTAGATGCACCTCTTATAAAAAAAAGGAGAGAAAAGAAGGGAAGAGAGAGAGAGAGAGGAGAGAGAGAGGTGGGAAAGGCAGACATATTGATTCGCTGCTATAGCACAAAATAGCACAACCACATTTTGCTGTCTACAAAGATGTCTTCTTCCCCAGCTTGTGTAAAAGGCATAAACACATGCAAGTCTGTTTTGCCATTCCCACCACCCACAACAATCAATTTGGTGATTGCATCTAACTCTAGCTATACATTGCGATTTTTGAATTTCTCCATATGTAATGTAGGCTAATATAGAGAGATTAAGAAGATGCATGCTACATGAAGATGTCTTCAACAAATCTAAAAAAATATTGTCTGAAATTCTGAGATGAGTCATTGTCATTATTTCACAAGTTATTTGAACGAGTATTATCTTTTTAGGACTGTTTCAGCCAATGTGTTCACCTTTCATCTTCTGAGAAGCGACATTGTTATTATTCTACAACTTATTTAAACTAAGTATTCTCATCCTTGATGCGTTTATCAATGTTTTGTCCTGCTTTACTCACTGTCTGCAATTCTAGGGACAGACATTATTCATCTAAAATTCTAAATTGTTCAAACTCATATTCTCATCCTTACTGTATACCACATTATGGCCAATGTGTTCTATAGCATTCACCAGGTGTCTTCATTCATTAGGATACAGGCCTGTACCAATGAAAGGTGTTTTTTTTTTGGGGGGGGGGGGGCTGTAAGCCCTTCAATGATGGCCCAGAATATTTTGCTCTATTCTTATTTCCTTATTTTTTTTTATCTGCAAAAGGTTTGGGGGGACTTGCATGCCATGTCTTACGATATATATATATATTTCAAGATAGAAAGACATTAGCAAAAGTGTATATCTGCATAAAATTCTCTTTGACATTCTGAGATTAGTCATTATCATAAATTTACAAATTGTCCTAATTAGTATTCTAGTACCTGTTTTTGTCACTATGTTCCAGCTGATGTGATCTTTGGCTTTGTTCATTTTCTGAAATAGATCATTAACATTATTCCAACTAGATCACTACATTTCAGCCAATGTGTTCTTCAGCATTATTCAGGTGTATAATTAATCTGGTAGGGTTTCCCACTTCTTATATACAGGAATAAATATAAATCTAGTGTCCAGACTTTTGCATTTTATGACCTTCTGCCAAGCCTTTTTTCAAATAGGAGCAGAGGAAGAATATACATAGAAGAGCTTGTTTTTAGGTAGTTGCAGAGTTGGCATAAGTAAAAACTGAGATTTTAAATACTGATCTTCTAAGTAGGTAGGCTATTCCAACTTCTAAGCCTGGTGCAACACAATCTTATTCCCATTTGCCTTCATTTCATTTCCTTGAAAAGTTGATTTATAAAAAAATAAATGGGCCAGGTAATGTTCCCTATTGACAATATTTATTTATTAAAAAGGTATAATTTATAATATAAAGAGAAAGAGCCACTGAGAAAAGGGATTGCTACAAGGTTTATGGATTTGCAAACAGAAGAGCAATGAAGTAAATGAATGTGTGCAGTGTCCTTGAAATTGACAACTCATTAGTTGATTGATTGATTTGTTTGTTTAGCAGCATATCAATCCTTGATGGGTCATTTAATGCCGAAATCAGTTTAAAATCCCCAAAATAGTGTCTTATGACTTTGGTAAACTTCTTTTCTTTTTTTTTTTTAATTAACGTCTATTCAAACTAATTGCAGAGCAGATGCATATTTATGAAGCTGTGGATGTGGGAGTAATCAAGTATTTCTCAACGAAAGAAAATCACTATATTAGTCAATTTAAAACATTTAAAACAATCTTTTATATAAATATCAGAGGGAAAGATAAAGTAAACTGTTTCTTTAAAATGCATTCTGGGAAAATAATCAAATAAAAGTAAATTATACCTCATTATAATCACTTGTATAATTAATAAATAAAAATATTCTAAATTGTTAGTCAGCTTTCTCCACTGGTTTTGTTTTTTTTTAAATTATAGTTTACAGAAGAAAAACAATTGTTTGTTTTGTAATAAATTAAATGTTTCAAACTTTAAAAGAAAAATGGTGGAATTAATGTGTTTTATTTGACCTTAAGGAAGTTATAAAAGAAAAAAAGCAAATTTTGAGACAGAGAAAAGGTTGATTTCTAAAATCTAATGCTGAGATGGGATAGACTGCACGTAAATGTAAAGCAATAATCCTTAAGTGAAATTAAAAATGAAATATTTATTGTAAAGATCAATATATATTATGAATTTAGTACAGGCATAAAAGTCTGGAATGCCTTCCTCCTACCTTTTTTGGCAGGGGGTAAGCAACATGCTAATATATATATATATATTAGCCGTACACACATATATTAGCCATACACACATATATTAGCCATACACACATATATTACAAACACACGTGTGTGAGTAAGATACACACATCCTAATTCATTGCCAAGATTCGAAATCAGAAAATTATTCAACCATTCTCTTCCTGTTCCATTAGAAACCTTTACATCAATAAGAGATACTGTGTTTTAATAGTGACCAATTACATGATCTTAATTGCAAAGCAGGCCTATTTTCATTGCACCAACTAAACAGGGAATCTTTTTTAATTACTTCCATTCCAATTATCTGGAGGATGCCACTGACAGTTTCAACTTTTTGTATTGACTTGATTTTTTATTTAAACACACACACACAGAATTATTCATATAATTGCCATATCATGTTGGTTATGATTGCTTCAATTCCAGGCCACTCAGTCCATTTTTCCTGATTTTCAATGCAAAACATACAAATTGAGTGTCAAAACTTGCTATGGTAAATTTCAGGTAAAGAATTGCAAATTTCAATGTTTATACATCAAATTTTTCTCTATTGCCAGAAATATTTACTTTGTTAAGTCAGTGAACATCTATAAGAAATTTAAAATAACCTTAACCATACCTAGATCAAATGCAATCAGCACTAAAATTCAAATGTGATTATTGTTTCATATTTTTCTTCCTCTACCGCTAAAATTTGTTACTATATATGTAAACATCGGGATAAAAGTTTTGACATTTGTTTAATAAACCCTACACGTGATATCATAGGTAACATAAACAGCTAATATGTAAAATCTCAATCTCTTTATGTAGGCCTACTTTTGTTGGTCAGATAGTTGAGTATTTCCTAACAATGCCAGTGGTCAGTGTTAGACCCAATATAAAAACTGTTTTAGTAGACCTTCCACAACACAATCTTCCCACTCCTATTTTTTGTGCTGTATTAAGCTTAGCTTAATAAATATTTCTATGTATATGGTACCTACTATAGTGTGATGGCTAAAAAGTTTCTTTCAAACAAATCTGCACATTTAGTGAGTTCAATCTGCACTCTGTGGCACACTTGAAAAACTGGCATTTAAAATCCTGGCTTTTTACCTGGGCTCAAACACTGATCACTGGAGGCCAACACGCAATTATCCAACTCACCAAACAAACCCTAATGTGGCTGTTTGTGCTACTGTAGCTTCCAGAAAAGTGTTGTTATTTTTAAAATTCTTCATGCATAAACCTTGCTCATGATCTCAACTCTGAACATTGAATTATGAGGATATCATAGGCTAAGCACTTTTCTTTTATACTAATGTTCCTTTGTGTGATAATGGCAGACCCTTCATGATAAAATGTCAAAAATAAAATGAAGGAGGTTTTTAACTATGAACAACCAATTACTCTGATAGGTCCTTATGCATCATGTACCAGCAGGAATAACAAAATTTAAATCCATCTTTCCTGTCTGGGTCCAGAAATCTAGACAGCATGACTGAGAATTGCAATTTATACACCATAATATATGCACAATTTGAAGATAATGGTGGAGTTGTGTTTTACCGTGTATCACAGCAAGGAGTACAAAGGACAGTGAAAATTGTGTTTGTTACAAAGGTTACAAATATCTTAATTAAGTTATCTTAATTTGCTAGTTAAATTAATGTGCATTTCTTTAGATATGCTTTGGCTTTTCTCAAGTAGCTCTGTGTCTGTATTAAAACATTAAGTGAAAACCTTAATTTACCACTGACAAGACGCATAGTCTCAACTCAAGTATTTGCAGGAATAGAAACGCATAAAACTCAAACTGTTTTGATGTGCTCTCACAGTAAAGCTTTGTATACCAAAATTTCAGCTCAACCAACTACTGTTTTGGTATGCAACCTACAAGTCTCAACTAATTGAATCCTAATTTCCTGGACACACCCTTCTTGTGCCTCACATACAAACTGGAATAAAGTTGCCTCTTGTTAAGTTTTTAAATCGGTTTTATTTCCTGCTTTGGTTCTCTATTCAAGACAATCACTACATGCATGGAATACAAATTCAATGATGGCCATAACATTATTATATTTACTGCAACAAAGCTTAGTGATTACGAATAATAACCACCATATTATTTTGTTTTTATAATCAAACCTTTTAATTCATATTATTGAAGACAGACATGATTTCTTAAAAGGGTCTTAGTAAATTATACTTATGGCCATGCATTGTCAGAAAGCTTGGTTGGTGGGGAGTTACCGCATATTTCGGCAGATACGACGACACTTGAAGCATACAAAAATAAAAAACACCACTAAAAATGGGGTCATCCAGATACAAAAACAGTGACTAAACAGCGAGCTAAAACCATAAAATTCAGACTGAAATTAGGGTTTCGTCTTATCTGAAAGTTGCCTTATCTGCCGAAATATACAGTAATTCATGGGAATAAGTATCCGAGTTGATCACATAGGCCATCTGAACACTTGGGCTTGTGAAGGAGTTGGGTGTATCTTGAGAAAAGAAAGAAAAAAAAAAAGCTAATATTTAGTAATCATATCTATTCTGTATTGTCTCTAATGCAGCCATTTTTTTTTTAGTTTTAAAAAGTGAATTCAGTTATACATACTAATGAAAGATAATTTTACTTTGACATTTTTTAAACACCAAGTCAAATATTTCTATTGTAGAAGATTGTGAAAAGAGAAAAGAATAAATGAAAAGTGATGGTGGGGACACTAACTCGGTCATATTTCCTTTACTATTTGTGCTAATTGCTAAAGTTATGCACCATGTTGCACAAGTGCACCAGTAAGAACTTGGGTGTGAAGAAACATTCTTAAACTTGTATTTTTAGAAAAATAATAACTAGCATCCAAGTGGTGATGAAAATTGTTGCATGGCTCCTTTCCAAAGCTAAAGAAAAAGATAGGGCTTTATAAAAATGAGAAGGAAAAAACTGGTGGGAGAACATGAATAAAAAGGAATCTGGAAATACTGAGGTGATGGAACAAGAAGTTAACATTGCTTATTTTAGTGGTTGGTATTAGTACCTTAAAGCAGTGGTTCTCAAATATTTTTACTTGATCCCTAGTGTGCCCCAAAGTCAAAAAGTTTGAGAACCACTGCCTTAAAGACTAACTCAGAATCTAAAAGGAAGTGGTGAACAACAGAAAGAGAAAAAAAAATAGGCGAAGCTAAATTTAAACAGCTATGAGGGAAAAAAATGCTAACTAAATTTTGCTCTGTTACCAAAACACAAAGACATCTGTTGAATAAAAAAAATTCAAACAAAGAGAATGTAAAAAAAAATTGTTTTTAAGATTATAAAACAAATGGTTTGATTCAACAACTAAAAAAAAAAGATGGTAGGTGGAGTTGCATGGCCATGGATACACTACAGCTCACATAGCAGTACCTACGTTTACTTAGAAAAGGAACCATCATAACCGCTTATTTCATTCACTTCCTAATTAAAAAAACACAACTCGTGAATAAAGAAAACAACATGTTCTTGCCTTATTTTACTGCTAGGGATATATATATAGATAGATATAGATATATAGATATATATATATCACACACCCCAAACTAGGCTAAGCTTAGTAACATTGATATGGATTTTTGTTAATATGTAAATATTATGAAAACCTTTTTAAAAATTCAGCTATTTCTAGTTTTAAATTTTCTAAAAAATATTTTTTAAAATTTAAAAAAAAAATTATTTATTTTTTAGGTACTTCTGCTAAAGCGTAAGATTTTCTTCATAGATTCTTAAAATGATTTTTCGACCAGGTCTACAGAAATATACCTGCCCACCATTTTTCTTTTTTAATCAACAGGCGTGTATTATACATATTTCACATGCATTTGTACATAACACCACTGGATTTGTATCTTTTGTTAAATAAAAGAGGAAAAAATGAAAACATTCGTATCTTCTATCAGGAAGGAGAGAAAGAAAAAAGGGATTGGAGGAAGTAAAAAAAATAAATAAATATAGCGCAAGTATCTATCTTCCTGGTTATCCACGTGCTAAAAACTTGTCTGAATACATCTGGGACAAGCCGTGACAAAACATTGACAGTGCAACTACGAAGGTAAGAGAAAGAGACGATGCCAGTAGACAGCTACAAAATACTCATGAGGAGAAGTGTAGGAAGGCAGAGAAAAATAAACGAGAGAGACTGAAAAAGAAAGATCTCTTGTGTAGTCATCATAACCACTGCTATAACTGCCACTGTAATCTTACATAGAGACACCTTCCCACATGTACACGACATACACAAACATACGCTCTAAGCAATCCCTTTGAAGTAAAACCGTTAGGTACAGTAAATTCGTATACAAGGAAGCAATTTCTTAGATTCACCGCTACCGATACCAACCCCCCACCTCGTGACTTTGGATTTTTCTTTTTGCTTCTTACCTTAACACATGAAATTCGTTTCCTCGCAGTGTTTGGGGGTTACGCACTCACACACACACAAATAATGCGCTCATTATCAAATTTACTTTTTATGCTTTATTCTTTGTATTTACGTAAGAGGCTTTAGGGCTCTAACAATTGAACGATGTTAGACAAAGTTACAAGGTACATACACACACACAATCATAGTCATAAAATAGTTTGGAGCAATAGAAAAGCAATTCTCCTTTGAAAACAGAAAAAAAGGGGTTAATTTAGTAACTGTACAGAAGTCAAGCACCTTATCTTTTTATTTGTGTGGGACAACATACCCACACAAAATCAATTTGAATATAAGGTTTTTTTTTAAGTAACAACCGGCCTCGTTCTCTAAATGTACTCTTAGAATATAAATTGTGTCGAAAGCACTGCAGATAACATCCAGATACCATCCTTTGCCTTGGCCACTAAATCTGTGAGGCCACTCAGATTAAGAGAAATATTGAGCAACAGAAATAGTAGTTGTACCTCATCAGCCATTAGGATTCCACTGCTGAACAAAGGCCTTTCCCATCTCCTTCCATGACGACCTTGATTGTGCTAATCTCTGCCATGTCTTACCAGCAAATCTTTCTATCTCATCCCGCCATCTAGTGTTTTCCTAATGCATTTACTGTCTCATGGGCACCAATCGGTTAGTCTTTTGCTCCATCTATTGTCACCCCTTCTTGCTAGGTGACCAGCCCATCTCCATTTTTGTTGCTTAATTATTTGTATAATATCTTTCACTTTAGTCCTTCCTCTGATCCATGTTGATCTTCTATCTCTTCGAGTTATCCCTAGCACTGCTCTTTCCATGGCTATGTGCGATTCTAAACTGGTTCTCAGTTCGATTACACTATTACCTAACATATATAAACTTGTCACAGAAAAAATACTCACAGACTAACAGGCACTCTAGGTGAAAATCAACCACGTGAGCAGGCAGGCTTCAAAAGCGGCTACTCAACAATAGATCACCTACATGCATTAAATCAACTAATCGAAAAGTCATTAGAATACAACAAACCACTTTGGCATTTGTAATAGCTGTACATAATAATCTGTAATTGCAAATTGTTTCTAATATTCCGAATAATATCAATAACAAATTTCTGATGATTTCAATTATTGCAAAGTGTAAAAAAAGAAAAAGAAAAAAAAAGACCTGCTCTAATTTCAATTAAAACAAACAGTTCAAAACAGATATGTCAAATAATGAAATCAAGTGTACTAAGATTTAAATTTTAATCCAGCACTTTTATAAAAAAACTATGACAAAAGAATGATATACTTAAACAAATCAACTAAAAATACATATATTAAAACATACAAAGCTGATTATACTTAAGTTGTCCGAATTTCTTAGATGAAGCATTGACATTGATATTTTATTAGTTTTTTCTTACATCTTATTTTTGTTGCCTTTTTGTTGCAATGTCTAGATCGTTTATACATTCTACAACCATTAAATAAGCAGCATGGATCGCTATTTCTGATCTATCACACTTGAAACCCAAATATCTTAATTCTTTTATTATTAAATTTTGCTAGCTTGTAAGTCATATCAGCTATCAAGGTGTAGTGCGGTTGGAATGCATGGGAATGGCGTTCCCTTACTTTGTTTTCAAGGGGTAATGACGTTCCCTCACTATGATCAAGCTATAGAGGCATGTTTTGCTCACCGGATTGCTAAGCTCACTAGAGTTCCCTCATTATTTTCTTAGCACTACACCACTGCATATCAGTCATATCCAAGAAAGATGCCTTAGTTACTAGATTATGCAAAATCTTACATCTACAATGATAGATTACTTTTAGAGAACAAGGATGCCAGAGTTATAATAATAAATTATTTTCTTGGATGTACCAAGTATTTCCACTTAGTATACAAATACAAAACCTTATTCACCAGATGATTTTATAACGAGGGAAATAACTCTGAAAAAGCTGCTTGTTTGATATTTGATAAGAACCTTAGTAAAATTTCTATATATCTAATTTTCAGAATTAATCTAAACTTAACCATGAATTGTGAAATGAGTAAGGATTAGCTAGAAGCATGTTTTTCAGGGTTATCTTTATCCACAATGTGTAAAACCACAGAAAATTAGTTTTCTTATTTGTTGGTTAAAGTTATTTGAACCAAATTACTATTAAGAATATCCTCTTCAAGGGAAATGTGTATGTAAGAGAGTAAATTAGAGTTTCCAAAAAAAACAATGTATGTCCTATAAATATTTTCATGTTTACTCTAGTCAAAATGGATTAGAAGGCTGGAAAACCTACAAATGTGCACGCACGCACACAACCTATGTAGAAAAATAGGTTTTTATTTATGTTTCTTCAATGTCTTCCTGGTTTCAAAAAACTTGTCACATATAATGCATGTATATAGGGCATTTAGCAGAGTTAGTCTTGTTAGACTGTTTATTAATGTACTGAGTTTGAGCTTCACTGGGCATCCTCTTATTGTGGCCATGTAAGAGACTAAGCTAATATACAAGGGTGGATCAATAAGTCCATAGCCTGAAATATAGTTATTAACTGAATTTTTATCTGAAATTTGTACTGCATCATGTTTGATCTATGTGATTAATATTCACCATTTACAAGTATGAGATTATGTTGAACAATATTTGCTGTGGACTTATTGATATACTTACATATAATAAAAAGAAGCATAGTTAACCTTGAAAACCAGACACTGCAGACTGAAGGTAAATGATGAATTATAACCCCACTCTGCCAGACACCACCTATCTACTTGCTGTTTATTCAGTCTATTGCTATACAAGAGCATTTCAATCAAATGAAGATAGATGGTGCTGCAGTATGAATCCATTGAAATACAGTGGGGCTTCGATTAAAATCAGTCCTAGCATGATTTAAACTAAGACATTCTTGATAAAGAGACATGCACTAGCACATCCAGGTTATCTAAAAATATTCCTTTTGGAAGAGGGAAGAGAAACAGTTAAGTTTGAAACAGATTTCCTACCATAAAACCATATCCGGCTTGGCAGTTTAAGGAGTTTCAGAAAAGATATATTTTACATCACATGAGAACAACATTAATACATAAATCCTTTTCACCTGTAGGTGTTTTCGGTTCAACTGCATGGGTGAAATTAAAGACTGAACAGTCTCTGCAGATACCATTTAAACATTTAAAAATTCCTATGTAAAATTCCTGGAGTTCCACTTGTTTATTTATATCTGTAACATACAGTATTTGTATATAATTTTATCCCCTATTTTTGTCTATAAAAATAATATTTTATTTTTATTTATAATGTGATCCCCACTTGACTGTGCATGGAAGGTGTGAAACAATCAGTTTTAATTCTGTGCAAACCCTGGACCTGGATATTCACTGGACTGTATATGACAAATCAAGCAAAAGCAGTCAAAAGTCAAACACTCACCACTGAGCAGAGCTGGCCTGAGGCATAAACAAGCTAAGCAGTTCCTTAGGGAACCATGGCCACCAGAGGAACCCCTAAGAGCGATTGGGGGACCCCCAAATCAAATTCTGCTTAGGTCCCCATATGGGCTTGAGCCAGCCCTGCTACAGAGAGGACAGGGAAGGTTTCAAGAGAAAGAGTGAGTTTCCAGGACATTGTTTGCAACCAGTTTTTGCTGCAAAGTCAATTGATAATGGTTTAAATATGCCAATTATCTTTCTAATAGGCAGGCCACAATCAATACAAAAGGATGGAAAAAGGAAAGATTTCTCACTGTTTTCTGGATTTTATTAAAGGAGTGCACTCACCTAAAAATAAAGAAAAGAAAAAAAAATCAATGCATTAAAAGAAATTTGGTAAAAAAAAACAAAAACAAAAACAAAAAACAACAGGTGGCAAAGAAAATTTGGCTGTAAAAAAAAAATCATTAGTGGACTGATTTCAAGTCTTAGGAAAATTGCTGTCACAAATTAAACAATGCTTGTGGGGTGAGGGAATGGCTACCATCTACAAAGCAGTCATCTTAAGTATTATCAGACATGTTACACTAAAACAAAAAAGCAAAATAGAAGTTGGAAATTTTTAATCATATTCCAAATTACATGTGGTCAAGGTAGTAGTAATTAGCATAAACTGATATAGTCATTGTAAATTCCGACATATATAGTGAATTTCTCTTAAGAAAAGAGCACATAAATATAAATAAATGTAAGAGATTTTTTGTGGGAGAGACAAAAAAGTAATTCTAAAAACCCATACTGGATAGAATTATATTGATTTGCTATTATATTTTCACTATTACATTCCTATAACCTGCCATTGAGCATTTATTAAGGATATCAGTTTTTCTAAGCAAGTCTGATTTGCTCTGTGATTAAAGGCCTTGGGCCTCACTATAATATGTAAGAATAGACAGTACTAAACAGATCTGTAGCTGCCGCAGCAGTCAGAAGCTATGATCATGGTCTTTTGGGAAGATAACACACGCAGACTTGCATAGCCCCATGTAAATGAAGGTGTCAGATTGTTCAAAATAGACAGACAAACTGATGTATATGAAATACAATTGCCCTTTGATCATTGGGAAATAGTCATCAGGTAGATGACACCTATTAAAAAAAAAAAAAAAAAAAAAAAAAAAAAAAGCATAAAACTATACAGGTATACTTAGAATAGTGCAGTGAATTCGTTCCAAAATTTTCCGTACTGTTCAAGTTTTATAATTTAATGTGGGTTTTTTTTCAGCTTATACTTTAGTTACATTAATTTGTAGAGAAATTAACCGTACTACATCAAAACCTGCACTAATCAAAATATTGCTGTAATGGGTAAAGATTAATCAGTATCCTTTATAACAATGCCATGCAACTCTTTACTTCTCTGAAGTATAGAATAAAAAGTTAGCATTCAATGTTCTTTAACAATAGGCCATGAATAAAATTGTAAACAAAAAGATTAATTTAACGCACTTTACCACCTTGTAGCTTGAAATTGCTTTTTTTTGTTGCTTGCATACAACTACAAAAATCTGAAGGTGTGAATGAAGCTACAGTTTCTTTCACACATCAACTTAAAATCAAGCATGCACGTGTGGATGTGTAACTAAATGAGCAAACAGCTGTGTAAGGCTGATATCCCCCTTTCAAGTTGAATTGCTTATGAAAATATGCAGAAACAGAAAAAAAGAGAGAAATATAGTATTATGCCACAAGTCAGTGCCATATGTTCTAAGGGCATCAAATTCATACCACCACCTCAATTTCTGGGGTAGAACTTATCTGCAGTTTCGCTTTCCATTATTTCAGTTAGCCGCTGTCAACCCCAGAAATAAACAATTTGAGAAAGAGAAAGAGAAAGTACAGTAGTCCCACATATTTTTAAAGAAATATTGAATAAAAAACATTTGGCACCTCACTGTGAAGCAATGGTTAACAAGCTAGTCTCTCACACCATTACTACTATAGTGAGTTTGATCTTCACGGGGAGGTCAACATTAGTGGCTTTGTACTCTACCAAGCTAAGCTAAAATATAAATATCAATATAAAAATATGTATTCAAAAGTAAAACATACATACAATATGCTCTCACATACATATGCATATTGTGTGTGTTTAGTAGCTGACAATATTGTATATTTCCCATCATCATTGTGTTTGAGCCCAGGTTAAACAAAGATTTTGAATGGTGATTTTCAAGGTAGGCCAGCCTATTCCACTTGGAAGACTGTTGCAACAATCTCTCAACCACCACACTCCCCATTTAGCTCCCTGCCAGACAAAGTAAATATATACATATGCAAGTATCAAGGAATAGCCTTGAAAATTCAACCATTTATTCAAACATCTAATAAGCCATAAAATGTTCTCATTGGCTGAAAAAACCTTTTACTTAATGCAGAACACTGCCTATAGGCCAATTCATTCATTCATTCACTAAATGCATTCATTCTACTAATTTCAGCAGATCCTTATAACTCCATGCAACAGAATTTTAAGACAATAGCCTACAAAAGAGGCAAGAAGCTGTAATATGAGAAGTTAAGGAGGGGCTCTCAAGGAAGAGGCAAAAATAGAAACAAATCTCTTCAATGTGGCCACCATATTTTTGCTATATTTGTCACATACCAAAACTGGAATGGTTTCTGCTAAAGAAACACTGTCGAGTGAAAAATATCATCTTTATGAACATATTAAGCTTATCAGAGACTTACAAACCCTTGAGGATTTTTGACTGGATATTATCTAAGCATTTCATTTCCAAATGGTATCTATCAAAAAATAAATAAATAAAAGAAAAGTACTTCACAACTAAATTGTTTTTGGAATAATAAAAATGGCCAAGAATAAGAATGTTCTATAAGTTTTATATTTATAAGACAAAGATTACTAGGGCACCTGGTGAGGAATGAATTTGCTATTAAAGACTTTTACTACATTAAACATTGCTCATTAGTAGGAAGCCTAGAGAACTTTCTTATGAAACTAAGTTATCAAAACAAGAGAAAAAAATACAAGGACCATGTGTCACAAAATGTTGGAAACATGACGATTTGGAGATATCAAGATGGAAGTAGGTGTGTATGGTATTGTGCTATTTGCTATTCTAAATTTGGCTATTCTACTGCTGTATCTCACTTTTAAGATGCTCTGTTTATTATTAACTGTTTTTTCACTCTTGAAAATATATTGTCATTTGGAGCAAGTTGGGAAATCTAAGTTTTAATTGGGGTACTCTAGCTGAAAACAGGAGAAACATTAATTTGGCAATTGGGGAAGGAACTCCTAGTTTATTCTGCCAGTCAAAACTGGACATTTCATGTAGTTCAAATGAATATACTGGAGTTGTGGTAGAGCTGTTGTGACTAACATCACTAATTAAAAAAAAAAAAAAGAAAAGAAAAGAAAAAAAAAGAAAAGTTCTTAAGGCATAATGTTTTATTTTTCTCTTTTCTATCTTTCTCAAAATCCAACATTTCATGCCAAAAAGCCCAACTTTTAAACATTGATTTCTATAAAATAAGACTTTGTCAGTCAAATGATTGAAGAATCCCATGTGAAAAAATTTGTTTTTTGTGTACAACAAACTGAAAATTCACAAAAAATTTCATTTGAATGAAAAGCTTTTGAGTGATGAAAGTTTCAGACTCAGCAGATGATGGCAAAATGTTGAATAACTAATTTTAAAAAGATCTAAATTTCATTTTTATAGAGAATGAATTTAGCTTAATAGTACACAAATGAACTATGCAAGAATTATAATGCCTGAAAGTCCTATGTTGCAGCTGAAATGAAAATTATTTTTTAAATCCTTATTAGGAAATTGAAAAGTTGCCAGAGTGTACATCTGCCAATAATAAATAACATCTCCAATAATATCCACTCATTTTTCTGCCACCGGTGTGCCCTCAGTGAAGATCTATTTATAAATCATTTATTCAAGAGATGGTGGTACTGGAAAAAAGCCCCCTGAAGAGGGTAAGGTGGCACCAATAAAAGATGATCGCCTCCAGGAGGTAATTACTATTATAGGCCAATCATCATGCCTGGGAATTGAGTCTCGACCAATGAAGCCAACAACTTTTGTCTATTCTAGAACCATTTATAAATAGGATAGAAGCCAGTGTAGGTCATATGAGCACCAGCAACCAGCCTGGCAAATAGTGTTCCACTTTCTCTCCTTCCACACTCAGACATTGCATTACATACCTAGAAGCTGATTACTTCAGCCATCTATGCCAACTCCTTTCTCCACATTACCATCATGCTACCACTCAACTTTATAATGCACAAGTAGTCTCTCTACTGCTGAGAGAGAGATGCAGTCAGCTTTTTGTAAATGCCTCAAGAAAGTGAAGTTAGACAAGATTAGAAATTTAATTGGGATATTTTATTTTTAGAGGCAGCATTTCAATATCCCCCCAACCTGCCACACTTTCTGAATTAATCAGAGGGCAAGGGAAGTCCAGGGAGGCATGAAAATTAAACATTCTACACCTTCAATGTGAATCTTTTTTAATAAACACACTCCCTTATTATAAGACATCATTGATTTTACAAACAAAGAAACACTGCTCATAGACACACAAAACTCAAGTTACACAGACTGAATCAAAAGTTTTTATTGAAAGAACCATATTAAATTAAAAGTGTACATTCTGATGCAAGAAAATGTCTATAAATGAAGGAAAAAAAAACTATTTTTTTTTCAAAATCCTGGTATCTATACCAGCATCCAATCAAGATTGACCCAGAAACGATTCTGATTAGCATTTGCCATTTTCTTATTGCTCTTGTGCCTATACACAAAATTGATTTTAAAAATATTTCATAAATGATAAAATAAAAAGACATAGCTGGTGAGGATTCAAACTTACTATTAACTGCTTGCATGCAAACATTCTTTTCAATGCAGCATAGTATGTAGCTTATTTCACTTTCCATTATCATACTCGCTTGTATCAAGATATGGTGTTATATATATATATATATATATCAGTGGGCTTGCTTCACGACCAAGGTAGTTAAGGGTTTCTCATTGGTGTCAGTGACAAGTGTTTTAGCCCAGGCATGGGATAATTTTCAAGGCAAGAAGATTGGCACAATACTTCTTCCTAATCTTTATTTCCCCATGCTGCACAAGTTTAGTAAATATATCTATGCAGTGATTTCAAGTGTAATTGTAGTTTTAAGTAATCTTTCTTTACATTCATACCAATAATTGTTTTAATTGTAATCATGGTAGAGTGGCGATGGTATTTACAAAGCTTAGCTTAGTCTGATTATTATGAATTTTTTCATTTATAATTATATCTGATATTACAACTCTCAAGTCATTCTATGATTCCTGCACAGCTCTAATTCAGAAGGTTGACAGAAAAATAATAATCCTGCTACATACACTGAGTAGATCAACATATATGCTAATTTTTTCAGTACATTCACAAGACACTGATTTATTTCTCATTTGTGGTAGATCCACATAGTGGTTTTCGCTTTACTGAACATCAGCACTCGCATCACATTGAACTCTACAGGTTTGGATTATGCTGCTGTTTGTCAGGACTTTTTCAGATTAAATTGCCCGTAGGGATCTTTAATGCCCAGATCTAGAACTATCTATAATAGAGACCTTTTTATCATACTTAGATGGATTATACACCTGAATAAGGCTTGAGAATGCATCAGCTAAAAAGTAGTTAATAAAAACAAGGATGGAAATAAAAGTGAATAACATGCAAGATCATATGTTTAGTCTATTTAGCCAAAGGGTTTAAATTTTATACCCAAATAATGAATACTAAGTAACAGTGAAACTGACATATGTTTTGTACATTTAGTTTAAATTCAGTGTTAGGAGAGAGAGAGAGAAAGAGAAAAAAAGATAACTCTGGCAGAATCAGACCAACCTAGGTACAAAATTCAATAGTTGCCTATCCTGAAAAGTCTAATATCAGCGACTGAAAAGCCCAGCAAATGCTCAATACCAATTAGTGCCTATCACTTTAACAAAAACTATTTCCCTTAAATAGGGTTTTGAAATAATTTTACTGCAAACAATATTATCCATTTACTGACAAAATTAATGATGCAATGGACATTGATTGTTTCCAATATGCCCTCAGAGTAAAAAGTACAAAAGATATCACAAAAAAATAATTCCAGAGTGTGTGT
>VCCN01000985.1:4392115-4407238 GCA_006491835.1 Architeuthis dux
GGGAGACTATGAATAAATGTAGGACTAATTTGAGATCTGAAAGGAAAGAAAGAAATTACTTTTATCAGAGGATTTGATTAGCAACTTATTAACTCCACAGTATTACAAATAGAATTAGAGAAAAATAACAAATTTTAAAAAAAGCTAATATAGTTTACAATGTCCCCAACGATAAGCAGCTTATCAATGACTTCCATTGATTGATAAACTGTCAATGTCTCACCTTGTAAAAATCATCAAGTAAGAGGCAACTGAGGGTAAGGCTTGGTAATGTGAGTAAGCAGGATATGGATAAGGTACTATTCAGTCAGCATTTTCACAATGCACTCAAATTTGGTCTTCGATAATAAAATCTAATGGCATTGAACAAGGTAATGAGGTGCAGGATCAAAAGTTTAGACTATTTTAAGCTTACACCATTGAAATTGGGCTTATGTACTGAGAAGGTAATACGTTTTACAATTTAAAATTTTTTTCCATCTATACTGATTAAAGATTACTTTGAATAGCTAGCTCCCAACATGATTTGGCATATAAGTTTTCAGTTCAAAGGGATCATTTCATATAGAGATTAATAAACAATTTCTTTATTTCATGTTTTTCTGACTAGTATCTTAATTTATTTGTTGTTTCTAATGTTTCAGCTGACATGTTCTCCAACCTTCCCCAGTTTAATGTCACTTAACGCTTTCTTTTCTCATGTCAACAAAAACAACAAAATCAAGTATCCAAATCTTGTACCAACAGGAGGGATTCAAACAAGTTCTCTCTGTGACCTTGTAAAACTGTGGGTCTGTTATCGAGATGAGAAATAAAAATACTTAACTTCAAGACCACTGGAGACAACAAACCTGAACAGCCAAAACATTAAAATAACAAAGATGAAGATAGTAGTCAGAAAAATGTGTTGAATAACAAAAACACAGATCAAATGTAAAAAAAAGTTATAAAAATAGCTATTGCTACTTCTATAAGTAAATAAGCAAGCAATATGGCTAGCCTGAAAACCAAGCTGAAATTTCTTTCCCTACCGTCGTTTTATAAATATAAAAAGATCCTAGTTGAACTCGTCAAATTCCAGGAGACCACAAAATGCAAAACTTGTGTGAACAAGCTTTTTATCACAAGTCCCAAGTAATGGAATGTAAACAAAAATAAAATCCTTAGTTTGTTTGGATGGTATCATTCCACCCCAACACCAAACTGTTAATCAAGATTTGAACTATTTCGAACAGGAGAGGAGGTGAAAAAGAGAGAAATGTTGTGCAAGGAAGGTTTTATTTGTCAGACATTTGTATTAGCGTTAAGCTTTATGACAGCCGAGTAAAAAGAAAAATATATATACCAGCGAGACCAGTCTGCCTCATCATCTATTCAAAGTATACTTTGCTGTCATGACCATCAATGAAACTTGTCAGACAAGTTCTGTTCAGTTTGGAGAGGAGGGGGGAAGGTAATGCAGTAACAGGCTAATTGTCTTCCAAACCTGTAGCTCTTGAGATTAACAGACATTTTTTGTTAGTCTATATGACCTTGTGAGAGAAATACATTTCTATACACACTAACGTTTTCCAGCTCCAGTGACGTTTTTTGTATATTTTTTAACCTTAGTTCGAAGAATTAAAACAGTTAACTTCTCTTCTAGCTTAACGCTGCTGGGAACCTTTCCTTTATGATGAATTAGACATCCAGACACACAAATCTGCAGTAGCGGGGCATCCACTGAAGATCGAACTCAAAGTGAATTCTTCTTCTTCCAGACGCGTTTGCTAACCATTGCTCCACAATAGGCGCCTATTGAACTCGTCTCCAACAAAAAAAATAATCTATCATGAGCTCTAGTTGTTCACCTCAAGGGTAACAGGCTTGGACATTTTCTATTTACAAAAAAGGCCAACCCTCTTTCTAATTGAAGGCCGCTTTTTCATGGATATCGTTACGTTATTAAAAGAACAAGTTTCTCTCTCTGAAATACAGAGACGTTGGGTTGTGGAACCGTTGACAAATAAATTCTATAGAGTAGGAATTAGTGTAAAAATGGTTGCACTACAATTCTTTCTTTGATGTTTGTGGCTGGCTAGTGGCTATCAATAGAGACGGAAGAAATTTCCGCTTTTTCTGGTTTACTGGTATTGAAAGAAGAAGAAAAAAGGTTAACATTTAGACAGCAGGTGGGTAAAAAATACTAGTTTACTCACGCGGCAAATATGACCTACTTTAAGTAAAAACTATGAGATTAGTGTTCCGGGCCTTTTATACTGTCGCATGGTCTACTTTTCGTTAAACTAAAAGTTTGTTTCTGGTTCGTAAACTGATATCAAAGGGAGGTAACCTATCACCAGTGTTGCCAAATCAAAAAATATTTTCGCGCTAGCTTGACTGCCAAAGAGCGCTAATTTTTTTTTTAAATAGCCAAAAATGGCCTAAAGCCGCCAAAAAGACACTTTGGTCAAAAATAGCCAAAAAAGGGGCAAAAATGTCTAAGCGTAAACGCGCTAATTTAGAAACTTTTTGCACCGCCAAAACAAGAAACGCGCTGAATCTAGCGTGAAACGCGCTAAATCAGCAACACTGCCGATTACGCTGACTTATGTGGCTGCTACTACTAACGTATTACAGAACAAATTAAAGCAGAAAACAACCATTTAAAACCGTATTTTATTAATTTAAGGATATAATTTAGGGTTATGATTGGGGTTGCAATTAACTTTTTTTTTCATAATTATAAAATTAAAAAGAATTAGCAACTAACAATAATAATTCATTGATCATAAGTCAGCGTCATCGGTTACCGCCCTTTGATATCAATTTGCGAACCAGAAACAAAACCTTTGTAATTGTTTGGAATAGGTTCATTAAAACGTTTTTGCTATATTATGCCAGGGGGTTAACCAAGATAGACGCTATACATGATTAGTTGCTGCTGCTGTTAAACTATTACCGTAAGGAACAAATGAAAGCAGAAAACTGATCATTTGAAACTGTATTTTATGAATCTAACTACAAAGGATATAATTTAGGGCAACACTTGCAATAACGCATCACCCCGACCCCTCAGCCATTTTGAAATTGGCAATTTTTTTATTAATCATTAAATAAATCATTAAATAAAAATTTCAAAGATTCAAAATTGTTTTTTAAAATTCAACAGCTAATGATGCTTACAGACAGCCACAACATAAGATTAAATATGTTTTTCATATGTGTAACTCTAAAATGAATAAACATTTGAAATTAATAATAAAAAATGATTGAATAGTTTTTCTTTGTCATTTCTGACACTATTTCTCCACACAATCGCGTGTAAATACGAAGTAAAGTTTTTTATTTTTTTTATTTGTGCAAATTGTCTGCGTAATTTACGCTTTATTCGCATCCACATTTTCTAGTTTTTATCATGTACAGCGTCTATCCTGGTTACCCCCCTTGCATAATATAGCAACAACGTTTTAATGAACCTATTCAAAATAATTACCCAAACCTTTACCTGTGAACATAAAATGAGAATTTAGCACGGAAAAGGTAACAATCGAAACATTTTCCTAATATTGTAATGTTACCAAGGATAATATATCGCCTTTAACGAATGATTTAAAAAATGTAAAAGAAATAAATGCAACTTACGTTTGAAGAACTCAAACCGTCAAAAGAGTTTTGATACCAGCATAAAATCTCCCATACTCATTTTTGGGGTTGGAAAAAACTTATTTCAACTTGGTATTTGCGTAAAATAAGAACTGTACTGCAGAATGATCATAATTAGAATGATGAGAAACGATGAAATTATTTCTGAGGTCAAGAGAAAAATGTAAAAGTTGAAGTTTCATCCTTAATTGTCGGACATTTTTCTCTACTTATCGTCTGCATTCCAAGAAACGCCAGACTGTTACCATGGTTACTCCCGCCTTGCCGAAAGCGTCGCGTTGCCAAGAAAATTCACGTGGGATTATTACGTCATTATCTTTATAATTAACATATCTTATATGTTACGTACATCAATAAGTCCGTAGCCTAATGATGAAAAAAAACCATTTATGTCACACAACAAATATTCATTTTTCTCAACATAATCTCCTTTATCCTTGTCAATGCACTTAATGCAATGGTGAAGAGATCAAACTGAACATTTCAGATAAAAAAATTAGCGTGGACTTATTGATGCAGCATATCCAAAAGCTTGTCTCGCAAGATAATTCGATCGGCGTTCTTTTATTGCGGTTCAGTACATAGGAGCAACTTAATCTTTTTGGTCCTTTTTAGGCTTCCGTACTTCAAAATTATGGACGTTAGCTTTTGTTAGGGACTAATGAAAGTTTATGGGGACCAAATCTGGGTTTTTTCTTTATTAAGCCCCCCAAATTGATCAATAGCACATCACATTTTCTGAAAATCTGATCCACCAAACCTCTTAATTTCTGGAAACAAGATTTGGCTATTTTTCCTATCAAGTTCTCATAGTTGGAAGAAAGAAATCCAACAAATTATACATTTTCGTCAGGAGCGTACCTGGAGATTTGCCCCCCACCCCGACCCACACACACATTTAGTGAGATTTGTTATTGTATAATGTTAGTAGAAATGCAATAGGTGAACTACTATTCATAAAGCTTTTGGGGGTCCTCCCCATTGGGGACCCGGGGAGTGATTTAAAATCGCCCCTCCCTCAGCCACACCCTTGTTTTTCTGAAAGCTTCCAGGAACCTCCCCCTGAATTTCTGGAGACCAAATTTGGTTGTTTTTTTCCCCGTTTATCAATAAGCTCTCAAAATTGGTAGGCAAAAAAAAACTCTCAAAGCTTATGATTTATGATCTATCTCCGCCAGCATCATAATTATACAAATTTGGTCATCTTATCTAATTAAGTATCCTATAAGTAGAGATAAGAAATGCTTCAATGCGTATGACTATCTAATCTGTTCCTTCAAACATCACTTTGAAGATTAAATATGATAGGAAGAGATGAACCCTGTCGATTTCAGAAGAAAAAATATATATGGGTAAACGAAGTAAGTGTGTAAAAAGTTGCCAAGTTGGTCTAGGGGTTAGATATCGTGAGGAGGTGAAGTTCTTTCTGGACCCCACCCATCTCATGATTAAGATAGAAGCCCTTAGAAGAATAAGTACAACATTTGGTCCTGCGTTTTCCAAGACCCTCCCTATTTTTGTGATCATTCGAAGACCGATTTTCCAAAATCATTCCATCTGTTTATTTTGTCCCTATTCTATTTCTCTTTTCTCAATCGCTGCTGGTTTCTGGCAAATGGAGTGGGACAGAAAGGGGCATTATAGAAAAAACAAACACACAGGCTCCGTTAAAACGATATGCTTTCTACCCTTAGGTAAGCAGGGAAAGGTAGGCCACGTACTAAACTTCCATCCCCATTTTTGTTTAGGTAGTGAATACATTTCAGGGGTTTCCTCCCTCCCATCATGATTTCTATCTGTAAATACATTTTAAAAAATTGTATATGTCTATCAACATTTTGGGGAGATAGTTTAGGTCCCAAATAGCACATGTAGTGTTTATATTTTCAGAGCTTAGCTTAGTCCAACACAAAGACAAATGAGAGTGGGAAAGTAATGTTAGGCCCATCTGAGTGGCTAACTTGAAGAAGAAAAAAAAAATCACTATTCTATTCGAAATCCTGGTTTTACCCGAACTCAAATACTGACCCCTGACATCAATGGGGAATACTTAACCATCTTGGCCACTATAGGAAGGCAGTGTTGTCGATTTAGCGTGTTTCGCGCTAAATTCAGCGCGTTTCTTGTTTTGGCAGTGCAAACAAGTGCTAAATTAGCGCGCTTGTGATTAAACATGTTGGCTATTTTTGACCATTTTTAGTGAGTTTCTGACAGTCAAACTAGCGCGAAAATATTTTTTTGAGTTCGCAACAGGCTGTAAAATGTTAATTCATGTATGGAGAAATGCTGTGTCTGGATTGCGAAATAGATTAGCTAAGAGTAAGAGACTCAGAACAAGACCGGCCCATACCATATCCCCAACTCCAAATTAGCCAATGAGATGCATTCACAAATTTTAAGTTATTTATATTCAAATGATTAAATACTGCTATGTATGTAAATAAATGTAAACAATGAACACGCACTTTTGAAAAACCTTCGACACCTTATATCAAAAATGTAATTATTTTTTACAAAAGCAAGAAAAAAACGTTAAACTAACTATAACATAGAATTGGGGTGTTTTAATGTCAATGTTTACTTTTATCGGCAAAATATCAATTATTACGCCCATAAACTCTTCAATACAAAATCTACCAAAACTAGATGATTTGATGAAAAATAGTTTCATTACTAGACTGAACTGCACAAAAAGTTCCCGCTTTTTGCTTAAAAAACAATGAAAATATCTTTCATAACAGTAGGGGTGTGCTTTTACCGTCAGCACGGTTCAAAGGTCAAAGTGAAGTAGCGCGCTTGTTGATTAATTGTTTTAAGTAATCGTACCTGACAGGTGTTAACAATCTAGATCAAGAGGGTTAAGTGGGTTTCCGACTACCATAAAGTATGGCAGTTGAAGGGGCTTACGAGCAATGTGTCACTGGGTTGATTTTCCAAAACAGCTCAATCCTATTAATTTTGTATACTATTGAAGAAAGCATAATTGTAATAAACCTTTGAAGAACTTTATGCCTAGAATGACTCAATTAGTTAAACAAAAGAAAAACAACGGGATGGGGGGGGGGTGACTTACAGGTACAACAACTTTTCACGCTATTTTATAACAGAATTTTCTTCAACCTTCCTAATTGCACAAAGATTTTGATGATGACATTTTCCACTCAGGTCAGGAGTCGATTACCTACCCCAAAAATGTTTGTTCGTACTTTAACTTCCGATCCACAACAGTTACTTTTGTGAGAGTATTTAAAATGCCGAAAAAAAAAATTAAATTAAAAATTAAACAGAGCGGTTTTAAAACATTGTCATTGGTATGAAGCAATAAATAAATAAATCAAAAAAAAAAAAAAAAAAAAATCAATGAAATCAAATAAATAACCTGACGTGACTCATAATATCAGGGTGGACAGTGGATAGTAATTGCAGAGGTTACATGACACCAACACTGAAATTATTCCGGGCGGTGGTGCTAATGCTTGGTTTCAATTTCCAGAACCAATCACCTGCTCCAAGCAATGGTAACGTAATAACAAGCTAGATTACAAACCTGTATTTAAGCAGCTAAAAGTGAAGGGCGTCACTAAGTTAAATTCAAGAACCTGATATTTTCGAGTTAACTGGGTAGAAAGGATTAATAAATGATCAGGTAATGACATTTTGAGTTCAACACGAACATGCTGAGACCTGAAACCCCAAATATGTTCCCATGTACAGCTTCCCAGAAGTTCGTTTTACGCCACTTTTTCGCGTTCACAAAAAAAAAAAAGCGAAAATAGCGTTCAGAGTTTGTTTAGCAACGGCCCGTTATAGAGGCAGCGCATTTCGGCTTACGAAAAGTTTTTATAGGAACACTCTACTTTTGGATAGTGGGGTAAGGGTGGACCCGTTCGTTAAAAAAATAATAAATACCCCCTCCCAGCTTTATTTTATTGGCACCTGACAAGGTCGCCAATGGGGGTAGCAACTCGTTTGCTTCTACTGCCTGGGCAAGTAGTTACGTCATGGGAGAATTGTTTTGTAAAGTGCTTACCCGCCCACTTCTGCATCAGCCATCGTGACAAGCCAGTGACAGAACATTTTCGTAAATATATCTGACGATGGGTCAGAGCGCAGGGAGAATTGGATTCATGCATTTTCGAAGAGCATAAGTGCGAAGCGAACATCGATTCCGTTTTGGTAACTGCTACCCTACCAGTATCTTCATTATGAACAGTAATGAGTTTATAAATTATTATCATTATTTAAAAAAAAAAAATTAAATAACTAGCCGTTAAAAAACAAATTTTGATCTACAAAATTCTTTAAAGGAAGCCTCCCTCATCCACCGTTCAATGGGAAACGCTTTGGAGGCCAAATTAAATAGCCATAACAGGAACGGTCGAAGGGATAAAAATGATTATCTACAGTTAGACTTACTGATACACAGTGTTGCTGATTTAGCGCGTTTCTTATTTGGGCCGTTTTTGGTGACTTTTGGCAGTCAAACTAGCGCGAAAATATTTTGTATATATGTTGTCATATACATACTAATACATATTAGGTCGGTGCAAAGTTCTCAGCGCCATGTTAGATAAATCAAAAGTGTTCTTGGAGTTTACTCAGCTCTTTATTGCCTGTGCAATCAGTTAACTGCATTACGTATCGTACAAGCCTTAGAAAAAAAAATCAGAAGCAACGTTAAAAAAATATACTTGGTAGCAAACAGGTTAAAAAGAAAACCGGAGAGAACCACTTTACCATTTGCATTGAACTTGACATTAAACATTCGGTGGAGCAGTCGTCCATCTTGCGACTAGAGTATCGCAAATATTTTTTCAAGGTAGGGCGATGCATTTTCGGAGCGAGTTTTGGAACTAGATATTCATTAATTCAATAATACCTGCATTTTGTCCCCCCCCCCCACTTATTTTTTTTCTAATGTGGGTGCGTGGGAATCTTTTGCAACCTTGATATAGACTTAGTGGGGGGGGGGGACGAAAAAAAAACCCGCTCTTTTCGTAATATAAGATATTAAAATAAAAAATAAAAACTGTTAATGCGGCTGAGTCAGGAAATAGTAAATATAACAGCCGGTTGGATTTCATATTTCTTCCGAAATGTACTCGATACTAATAGGACTAAACAAGCTGTATACAATTTAATGTGCATCCATAAGGTTAAAAGTTTTTAATATAAAATCTAAGTAAATCCATAACGTCTTTTCTGGTGTATAACACGCACCCAGAGATATTTAAGGTGATTTTTGTACTATCTATTTATATAACAAACCACGTGTATGTCTATATTTTTGCCTGTTCTATTTGCCAAGGGAGATAACTATTAAATGCTAATTATTATAAGTAGTCCTGGTTCATTCTAGTTGAACAAGAAAATGCAGAGCAACAATGTCTTTGGTATTTTAAAAGTACACTGCAATTGCAAAAGGATTTAAATACAGCCGTCCTGGGTAAATAAAACACACATATACATTATATTACCGTAACCAACAAGGTTTTGGCAACAGCTTATAGAGTACAGATAATATTATTCTAAACAACAAAATAATAAACCGAATATTTAGACAAGAAATGTTCAGGCAAACAAAGATGACTGCGTATCACCCGTCACCTCACCTTAGAGAGGAAAATGTGCATTATATAGCGGGGGGAAAGAAACAGGGTATATTGAAAAGTTTTGAAATAGAATAAAATAGTATCAGTATATTTAAAAACATTTCACTAAATGTTTGGTATGGAATCAGAGTTGTGAAGACATTGCGTTAGTCTCTGATGACAAGTACTTGTTTAGTATTCAAAACAAGTCCGGCTTTTGGATACACAATTTTGATTTCGAACCGAATTAATGAATAAATTAAGATAGGGATCCCCCCCCCTCCTGCCTTCCTCTCTAGAACGAAATATAACATAGAAATAAAAATTTAAAAAAAAAAAAGTATGAATTGATAATCATATATAAACAGTTCAATATTTTTTTTCTAAACCTGCATATGTGGACGCATACGAGTGGTCGTTAAATCTGAGCAGAGATTTCTTTATTGAAATTTTAGAAGTGTAGACTTATATATGAGTTTTTGTTTTCATTTAAAAGATTTTTATTCAATCACTTTCCATAGTGCGAATACCCTTTAATTCAAAATGCCAGCATTCGCGTTATTTCGTCCGTCTGTTTTTATTCTCCTTTATTTTACTTGAGCAATTTATTATAATCCACTTCCGGCTTGCTAGTTCCGTTTCGGAAGATGTTCCCTACACTGTCCGTTGCCAGCCTCGCACGACGCTGAACGAAGGGTTTGAATTCAGAGTTGTCCATCTTCTTAACTGGTGGCCAACCAGGGCTGAAGAGCCCAGTCTGCCCCGCTATTTATCCACAGTTTGGGGGGAAGGGGACAGAAAATATGGATTCATGCCTCTCCCAAGGGCATTAGCGCGAAGTGAACTTGGTTCGTCGATTCGATTTTGCGGCTAACTGTTAGGCCACCCGCGAACTCGGAGGCCCGACTATTTACAAACTCTAAACTACACTATTCTCCCCCATTCCTTGGTAGACATCTTCATAACCAAAATTGATTACTTCTACAGGTATGCACATGCAGGATATTTTAATTTTACTATTGATAATAAATGAAGCTTTCGGGCTAGACAAAGGACAGTCGTGAGCAGTGATTTAGAAAGCCATATCGTACACAAGAAGTGGACGAGCCTGGTGGAGAGAAAGATGGTGGGACTATAAATAACAGATTGGCCAAGTGCGCACTTTCTTTCTCTGTTCCTTCAACTTCGCCACTGAACCCCCAAGCACTCCATCGACACATTGGCTAAAGCTGGGGGAGAGAAGGAGAGAAAGAGACATGGAGGATACTCTAGCCTTTCGGTCAGGACAAGAGAGATTTACCTCCTCTACCTTCGTGCCCAAAAGTCGGGGTTGGGGAGGGGGGAGAAGAAGAAATAATGGCAGAAAGACAGAAGCAGCAGCAGTCAGTGTTAATTTCTTAAACAAGCAAGCCAGCCAGCCACACATTCTTCGAAGAGAACGAGGAGGCAGAACAGGTGCATTGTGGGAAGGGGGCCATGGAAACGAAGATGGAAGAAAGGATGTCGTAAGGAAACAGGAAGTCTTCACCAATCCTCTCTCTCCTGCCAACTCCAATTCAATTCAGTTTGTCATTCCACGAATCCTACTTTTCCATTTCACTATGGCCACCCAGAAAATTCAAACAACCTCCAACCAGAACGAAGAGAAAACCAAATGTACAAGTTGGATTGAGGTTGGGGAGAGAAGAGATGAGATGCACTCTTCAGACTAGATAACTGGTTTATTTATTTCTGGTGATTCTTTCTTGAGGCTTCTATAGCTTGGAAGCCCTGCTTGTCTTAAATAAACTTTAGAAACTTAATATTCAAATACAGATCACTATCTGCAAGTAGAGCTTTCCTATGAAAACCTTTCGTAAGCCAAATGACATTTTTGAGCATTTACAGACCCCAAAAATATTGATGATGGTATACTAGGCAGAGTTGTTGGAAATTGGAGTGGTGAGACGTACAGGAGACTGGGGTGTAAGAGAGAAAGGAAGAGGGTGCACACTGCCTCTATAAGGGCTCACTGCAAAACAAATGCTGAATGCTATTTTCGCCCCCCCCCCTGTATAAACAGAGTAAAGCAAACTTTTGAAAAGCAGGGGATAGCTGTAATAGATTTGAAGTACCGATGCTTGCATAGTGAGCATGTCAGGTAAATCTTTTTCTTGAAAATTTATTAGCAATTCATGCTACCTTTCCATGGTTAAAAAAGTGTGTGATATCGAAATATTTCCTTTACACATGGCTGTAGTTCTTTCAACTTATTTAAGATTTTGTGAAGTGGGGGACAAAACTTATTTTTATCTTGGCTTATGTTCTGGATTCTTAGTGCTAGCAGCAGTATTAATTTCTGAGTTAATAAAAATTGTCTACTAAAGTATTACTATATGAACTAATTTTATATATGTCTGTGTCTATATACGTAGATATGTATCATTAGGTAAAGAAAGAGGGTAATCAGTTTTCAAGCCCACAAAAGAATTGCAATTTTGTTTGCAGGTAGGCTATCCCATAGATGTACAAGCCAGGGTGAGTGCTCTCCCAGATTTGGGCAAAATGTGTTAATTTCGGGCGGATCAGTGTAATTCGGGCAAAACTGGAAAATTTCAGACAAATCAAGCCTTTTGCTCCCCCATAGAAAGAGTTCCCATACGCTCATGGACCAGCCTCACTTGAAAGGATTGGTGCAACACAATCTTCAGAGCCACTGAAGTTGGTAAATATTTGTACACTGACAACACATAACAAAAACTTAATCATTTTTTATGAAAATTCTTTTACGTCTTTCCACCCATACCTGTCTTTCAATCATGGTCTCTTGCAAGCCTCTCTCTCAAACACACAGGTTTACTTTTGGTTTTTCCATAGCTTTCTTTCCTCCTTCACAACCTCTTTCTCCTCCTCTCCCCAATTCCTTTTTGATAGTATTATATAGGTTTCTCGGTCAGAAAACATAATTGATTCCAGCTCTGGGAATCGGGTAGATACACTAATCCTAGGTAGAAAAGCGCAACAGTCATACAAACAAGCCATATATTAATATATAAATTCAAGATAATATTACTACTACAACTTACAGATTAACCTATACAAAAAGGGAAATTGTATTTACATTAACTTTGGCAGTCTGGTTACTTTCTGCTCCTCTACTACCTGCTCCTCTCTACTCCCTGCTCCCCCCTACTCCACAAGTATTTTTTTTTTTAATTCATTATCATTCCACTTCAAAGTCCCACCACCTACTCAGCCTGATGAAAAAGCTTTTCTAATTGTACATGACATTGGCATTTCCAGATTTGGCAATCTAACTCAAACCAATTTAAGATTATTGAATTATTTCTTCCAATCGCAAAATAATAATAATTAAAAAAAAAAAAAAAAAATTAAACAACATCCCAATTATTAAAATGAAATGGAAAAATGGTGGAGCCTTTCAAAAGGCCTCAACCAAGCTCTAATTTTAACGAACGACTATTCTCTTAACGGTAATGTACATCTTTGTTAAAGTTTTATGCAACTCAAAACAAAAAGGTACTGGATGTGGAGAAATCAAAGTTATCTTAATAAATAATCTTAAAAAGACTTATCAAAATTGGTTTTGAATATACTGAGTTTGTTTCTCACTTGTGGTGTTGTGCCAGACTAAGCTAAGCTTCGAAAATTCCTACATTTCCACACACAAGAAAAAGCTGATTTGGGAGCAGGAAAGGGGTCATTTGAACCCGGTCTAGTTAGACAGTTCCCTCCCCTAGCTACTACTTCAAAAGAAACGGTTGAAACTAGGTGTTAGGATAAACAATTTTTGCAGTGTTTATAACTACGCAAACACTTTTCAGTAGCATCTCATATATAATGTAAATCATTGTCATCAAACATTGCACAAGATCCATATGCTGAAAAGAGCAGAGCAAAATGACAAGACTTTTAAGCCAATTGCCCTCAGTAACAATCAAACACAGCAACCCTGAGCAAAAGTAGATAAATGAAATTACCAAAATACGTTGAAATACATTTTCGGCATACGGCACAGGCAGCGATTCAAAAATAACAGAGATACAAATAAGTTTATGGCCTTAAGTAAAAAATAAAATAAAATAGAGAACATGACAAGTTTTATTAATGAATCCACGAATCCTAAAGACAAGTAGGAAAACACCTTTAAGACAATAGGGATTGGAGTTGGGGGTGTGTTGCTGAGGCGGAGGAGGTGTCTTACACAATGGAAGAAGAATTCCCCATAAGCAGTGACCTAGAACCTTGCACAATCAATTTTGCTTTAATACGACTGTACAACAAAGTCATGCTGCCATAGCCCATTGTTTCTGTCCACTCAGTGCTTTTCAATGTCAATTTCATACCCAACTTGTTCTCCCTCCCATTTTCTCCAGAAAGAGAAGAAGAGACAAGTAAATTAATGGTGTATCTTATACACATGCCTAGATCTAAAGAAAGATGCATGCACTGACCAACCCCCTTGCCGGCCCACAGTTCCACACTTGAGAGAGGACAGACAGACTGGGCGACGCAATGGAGATAAATTACAAGTTTATCATAGGCACACACCCAGTTTACGTAGATGGATATTTATACCTATGTACTGGCAAAAAATACACACACCAGATGCTACCCAAAGTTCTGGGAATTTGACCAAGCAGAAAAGAACATTACCCAAACCCAAACACCTAGTAGTTCCCTTGGGGATATAGATCATACACACACAGATTAGTGCAGTTAATTCATATACCAACATTTTCGTACTGTTCAAATACTTATTTATTTTCAGCTTATACTTAGTTACATTAGTTTTTACAGGAATTCCTTAACTGTACTACATCAAAACCTGCACTATTCAAGGTATTAATCATACACACATGTATACACACACACACACACAAGTAACAGCTCTTCACTAAAAGTGAGGATATAATGCTCCCTCGCTTACACAATGAATATTTTTGATGTTCAATTGTTTTGCAAAAACATATTCAGAAAATCTTTATCTGTTCCCATGATACACTAGAAATGAGGTAATCCTTGCTTATCTGAATGTAAAATAACATTTGTATGCTGTGTTTTGCTACTGTATTTTACATCCATATAAAGCAAGGATTACCAAAAATGACTTCCTTCAGAAAAACTATAATACTTTCCCAACTACTAAAAAACACTACACTTACCGCATACATAATACATTTTTAAATAATGGGCTATCGATTGGTGAAAACCCCATGTTACTATCTTCGTTAGTTTCCGAGTTATTAGGTTTCAAAAAGCATGATGAACGGTCCAAGTCAGCTTGTTTTTTTAAAAAGAAATTCAAGTGGATCCTCAAAACACATGTTATCAAATGGTGAAAACCGCATGCTTCTATCTTTAATAGTTTCTGAGATATGGGGCAGTTCAGTGACCAATACATTTGATAAGAGCAGTTTCAGATATTGCTCAATTTCTAACCCAACTCAAAAGTTTGGGTAATTTGAACAAATTGATCAACCAGTTCATCTAAGTTACCCAGCATTTCCCCATGTCTCGCCAGATATTTCACATTAAACACTACTTCCATTGACAGTGAACACCTTATGATACTTCCAAAATCTCCAATTCACCTTCTACAAGAGAAACTAGGCTGCTGCTTCACTGTCTGCCATATATTCATTTCTCCAAAATACTCCTAGGCCGGTTGGAGGGGGGTGGGTTCTCAGAGCCAACAAAAATGTCTAGAACAGCTTTTAGATAGCCAGTTAGCAATGTGGTTAGTAATCCATTTTCCAAAGGAGGCTTCATTTGCCAGGGGTAATTTTATTCATTGCAGATTTATCAGAAGTCAGCCTCTTGCTTTTCAGAAATGGAGTGCAGCTCAGAAAATAGCATACACATAAATAGTGGCAGAGAGATAACA
>VCCN01000985.1:4410531-4426778 GCA_006491835.1 Architeuthis dux
CCTAAAGGGTTAATCTAAGAGATCTTTGCCTATTCAAGATAGTATGTCCAGAGCTGATTAATACACACTTTTAGTTTTCTGAACAGTGCTCCCACCTCCAGTTGAAAAAATTGTTCAACTGAATGCCAAAATTCATTTATTACAACTTCATGCGATTTACAGCACATGTAATCAACACATTAAATTACTTGTACATCATATTTAAATTTGATAAAACAGCTATAATAACTTTTCCTCCCTCCTGATCAATCGCATCATTCGATTTTCTGGAGAGAAAAAATAAATTAGAAATTAGAGCATATTTAAATTAGCTCGGTGAGGAAAAGTGTAACTCAAAAATGTTCCTCCCATTTATATTGCTTTAACGAAAGAAGTTAGAGTTGCTGTAGGGTATCTTGTACATAATCCGCTCCAGGGTGTATTTTGTTTGCTAAAAGTCATAATTATGAAATCAAGTTCTCATACTAAAACATGCCGACGAGAAAAGGGCAGCATATACATATATTTTTGTTAATCAACTGATTAAAGCAAAAAGAGAAAAAAGATAAACATTTAATTAAATATTTCTATCAAAGTTGATATCTTTTTCAGCCTGGCAGCACAGGAAATCTTTTTAAGAATATTAACTCCTTTGAGGAGAGCTACTCCCAGATTAGAGAGAGAAAAATAAAAACAATTTTTTCTTGAAATCCACTAATACCTATTAGATATATTTTGTGACATTATTTCTTAACCTAACACTAACAAATCTGTAATCAGATTTTACGAAAATGAAGCAAGGAAATAATTTTGAGTTGGGCTTTATTTTGGTTATAGTCAGAGTTCATATATTCAGTCAGAACATGTTAAAATTGAGGTCACAACACAACAGCTCTACCCACTACATATCCAGTCTATTTTGTTAACCCTTTAATTCTGTCTATCAGTATCAGAGAGTGTATGCGTGGAATATGTTAAAAAAAATTGGTAATAGAGCTGCCTAGCAATCACTGTCATGATTTCAAATCACGGTAGGGAAATGTTAATTTTATATATCGGTTTGGTTTAATGTAACAGTGTAGACTGACTAGACTAGTGAAGAGTTTACTACCCTAAATTTGGTGAGGATTGTTCTTGTTATGGAGGGGTGGAGGACAAAGTCAACTCCAACTTAGACTGGAATTTGACAAAAAATCTTGCTAGATAGAACCAGGTTGTAAAAGAGGTCAAATATTAAATTTTTATGATATCAATAGTTTGAGTTATCAAATTTTATACTTTCAGATCTCCCTACATATACAAAAGTGAATGAAGAAAAAAAAAATAGCCAAATTATTGAAGTTAATATAGAAATTATTTTAATGGTAGAAAATTGCGGTTATTTAAAAATGTTGCATTTTCAAAATATTGATTTCTCCCAAGCAGAAAGCTATTTTATAATTTAAGCCCATGTTGGGAGGAGTTAATTGTCACCTCTTTCCTTACTATGTAGATAACTTTATAATAAAGTATGCAAAAACCTGCTGGTATCATAGGTTATAAATTAGAGAGAACCAGTTTGATGTACTCTTCTTTTGCATAATATGCAAAAGTTCAACCTATAACTAAAAACATTTCCATGTCCAAACATATATACTATAATTATTTTGGCAAATTAAAACTTAAATAAATTACCTCTGATACTTCAAACAGTGGGAACATATTTTTTATTATATGAAGTTGCCATTGTCAACACTGCTGTTGAAACGCAGTGTACGAGTGTCACGTAATCAACACATCCGAGAGGGTCAGTCTATTGAAGTCCTCCTTTTCAGTCTGCAATGTCCTCTTTTAGGAAATTGGGAAATGGCCACCCTACTAGCAAGACTACTTGGTATTGTTCAGTTTAAAGCTTTCTACATTTTCACTAATCTTTACAGGCTAATTTTTTTCCTCATCCACTGACAATACTCTAATGGCAGATTGCCAGCCAGAATAGAGGTCATTCTTTGTTTAGTCAGATATCAAATTTTATAGTCATTCTTTCAGCTTTAATTTTCTTATATCCCAAAATTGAGATGATCGAATACTCCCTAAAGGCCCACAATAAAGGCAGTAACTGTACTACAACTAGCAAGACCATTTGATTTTGTCCAACTTAAAAGCTTTCTAGATTATCACTAATCTTTACCAGCAAGTCTTTCTTAATCCACATTAATGTATTGTATGACCGGATTATGATAGAATTATATGACCAATGCTTATCCTGGTCAATGAGATATAAATATAATACAATGAGATATAAATATAATACAATTACAATGAAATATAAATATAATACAATGTAACAGCTGTATTCCATAATTCCACAAAATTATTGGGGGCTCTTGTTTGCGTAATTAGCATGACCTTCACTAAGTTGCTCCATTACTGTGATCTTGTGCCATATTTATCTCAGTACCACAGCACAGAGCAATGGTTAGCAAGCTGGTCTTGCAGATCATTGCTACTATAGTGAGTTTGATCTGTACTTGAGACCTTGTGCTAAGCTTAGTAAATAATTATACAAACAATCTGGTATGTGGCTAATCACAATTCATGATTGCTAGTGTTATCAAAATAAACAAGGAAACTTTAATAGTAATAACATATTTATTTTTTATTAGATGAAACCTTGTCAACTATATTTGACTAGTATTTCTTTCATCTTAATTTCAGTTGCTTTTAATCACAACTACAAATGGCTGTAGACTAATAAAGAAAGAAATACTAGTAAAAAAAATTAATAATGGTTGACAATGATTCATCTAATAAAAAATAAATCAAGATAATATTACTACTACTAATATCACTAGGATATATAAAAAACAACAAATATGACATAGAGATAATCAGGCTTCTGGAGGCAAAAGGGATGTGAGTTTGAGTCTCACCAAGAGCTTATCCTTTATTTCTGATCTGCACCATAGAATGACAGTGATGAAAAGTAACCATTAAGATAAAAGAAATACTTATCAAAAATTAATACAGGCTTCTGTTATAACGGTTATTTATAGCACAGTTTGTGATATAAGGAGGGTGGATGGTGGACACCAAAATATTAATCTAGCTCCACAAAGGGCTAAACTGGCAACCCTAGTTATCATGGCTTGGTTATAACGCAGTTAGCTGTCTTGGACCCCAACACCCGCGTTATAATGGGGGATGCCTGTAATGGTTAATAAAGGTAACTCCAGTTTTTAGCTAGTTAGTCTAATAGTGGAAAAAAAAGAAAAGAAAGGTTACTTTTGGCTTAAAATCATAATTTTTTTTCTTCTTTGATCCAAACCTGCCAAATGGGTTTCCCATTGAGAAAATAAAAAAAAAAACCTTTTAGAGGTCACGCTTATTTTCACATTAATACATTCTCTTTTTGAATGAGAATCCTGTGGGAATGTCAAAATCAGTTTTCTTGTCATCTTTCTTCTTATCTTTGTCCGCCTTTATAACCAATCGCATACTTTGATATGAACTTATAGTGGGAACAAGTATTCTGTAATAGGAATTCATTTTGATTAACGCACTTTAACAGTCACCAAAGAAAAGTGAAGAGATTGTTAGGTTTAGTTATTAGTAAATAGGTTTTTTGATGTGGTTTTGCACTTTTGTTTTTTGCCAATCATGGAAGTTAGATTTGAACCAGAAAGAATAAAGAACAAACATTGCAGTGTGAATTTTCTTATTTGATTCATGATCTATCTAGAGAGAGAATTTGATGGCATATATAATAAATATATTTTACAAAAGAAATCAACATTAGAAATTGGCCTGCAATCCTGAAAAAGTCTTACATAAAGTGTCACTGAAGATGATTGATATATTTTTATCATCTTGTCAAATTAATTTTTTTTCCACAACATCAATTTAAAAAAAAAAAAAAAAAAAAAAAAAAAAAAATCTTATTTAAAAATGCTTTTAGGGCATCAAAGCTGATTTAATCCCGAATCAAACATTCACATGACTTGACTTCCCTAAATAAATCGTGTCAAGATTCCTCCAAAATCCCATCTTGAAGAAAGAAAAGAAAAAAAACCCCAAAAACATTGTGTTATTTTTTTGGTCATTTATATTATGAATATGGAACATTTTCTAGTTATTTTATCCAATTTTTTTTTAAAGGAAAGAGTGAAGAGAAGTCAGTTAGCAGAATAAATATCCTATTAAAATCAAGGGGATTTTTCCTTAATTGTTACCCCCCCCCCCCCCAAAAAAAAAAAAGAAAAACATTTTTTGAGGAAAACCTTGACCCTAAAAACCTAATCTATCTGCACTGTGGCTCTCTCTCTCTGAACCCAGCAACCGGTTACTGCTTGACTGGCTCAAATCAAAGAAAAACAACAACACACAAAAGTTTCATCAACTCAACCAGATAAAGCCTAAAAATGGCTGTACTTGAAAACCAATATCCACCCCCAACCAAAGGGGGTGGGGAGCCCATAAAGAGGGAAGCAGGAGCATGTTTGATATCCGAGAGCTAACAAGATAGAATACTCCTCATTGGAGAAGAGAAAAAAAAAAAAAAAAAAAAAAAAAAAAAAAAAAAAAATCGAAATTTACAGAGTAAATTAATATTGACTATCTGAAAAGGTTTTTAATATTTTAAATGCCTGGCAGTTTTCAAGGCCTAATAATAAAAATGTAAACTGAAAAAATATCTTATATGATTAAAAACTATAATATCTCTAAATGGTTCTCCTTTTGAAATATATAGGGGCACAAGTTAAATAGAGCAATCCCTAAAAAGATGTGCAGTCCCTCCTTACAGGGCTAGTAGTAGCTATTAGTTGGTATGTCGGCTGCTTTCTTTACAAGAACTGCAGAAAAGATTCAAGGCTATATAGGAAGTGCATTCTACTATGTTACCATCACATACAGATGAATTCATGTGGTGGCAGCAATATGGTCATACACACAGTGATGCTTTTGACAATGTATTGTTGCACATTTCTCAATGGTATGTTAGGCCTTCAATTGTTTTAAGATAAATTAATAATTACTGCTTGGAATTAATTTCTATTGTAATGCCTCAAATTGTTTGCAAATAAATTAATAATTACTGCTTGTAATTCAGGACCACAGTCGAGTATGAAATGCGAAAATGTAAATTATGACAAGCAGAATATTATTAGTAAACTAGCTGTTTATGTAACCAGTGATATCTGGGTAGGATTTAAACATGTCAAAACTCATCCCTTCTAATGATTATATACTGTTTGATAGTAAGGTTACTACCATGTGGCTACTATTAATGTCAGACTCCTACCACCTTACTCAACACATAGCTAAAAGTGTATAAAAAGAACTACTGGAGTACGGATGAGATTCAGATTTTTGTGTATGATATGGGAGTCATCGAGAGTATAAGTTGACATATGAGAATACCTATGAGATTAGTAGGACTTGTTTACAAGTGAAGTAATACAAGTCAGTCATTGTATAACAATTCAGTAGACTGACATAACAGCTCAGAGTACATACAACCAGAGACCAGAGTTCTAGTCTGAAGATTTCTGCAGCAACTTGACCTGGTTTAAAACAATCTTAGCATTAAACAATCAAATGGATCAAACATGACACAGTGAAAATTTCAGGTAAAAATTCAGTTATAGACTATGAACTTATTGATCCACGCTGATATGCTAGCAATCAGGTAGCATTGTTTGGTTTAATGAATACACAAAAAAACCCAAAAAACTGGAATGACTTCATTGGTTAACTTATGAAGGTGTTCGGGTCCAGTCTTGGTGGAGTTTAGGGGTGGATAGTATAAAATTGCCATGTAAACTGGAATGCCATTAAAATTGCCATGTAACCTGGAATGTCATTTATATGGTTTGGTGCACAAACAGCATACTGAATGTAATGCAATATTTGGAGTGATTTATGAGTTAACCCCTTGAACCCTAAGCCCTCAGATACCCTGCGGCTGAGCTTCTGAGGGGAAAAGCTCAAATTTTGCCTCATCTTACCACCTCCAGTCATAACAGAAAAAGAACAACAAAGGACACATAAAATACACAAAATATTTCCTACCTTTTTAGCTACAGATAAAAGAAAAAGGGATGACGAGTACATATCAGTATGCTGATATAAATTTAATTTAATTTTTTTGTCTAATTCATTTTATTTTTACAGTTGGTGTGCTGTGTAAGTCAAATATATTTCTTAGTGTGCCATCATACACTAAAGTTTGAGAACCACTGGTCTAGATCTATTTCCACTTTCGAACTGTAAGCATCCGATTATTGGTGAATATCGGGCTTATGGAGTATAGTAAAATAGTATGCAGCCTGAAATATCAGGCTTAAGGGTTCAAAGGGTTAAAGTCTTTGGAAATATTTAAATAAATAAAAAGACAAAAAAATTTACCTTTCCAATTTGACTGAAATAGTTCCTCACATCTTCCACAGTCGTAGAAGCTGAAAGCCCACCCACAAATATCTTCTTCGTGCGAGTAACCATCTGGAAAAAGAGAAAAAAATAATTCATTAGTTTCTACTTACATAACAAGCTACTATTGTTTATTGAAGAGGGCCAATTACAAATTTTGAATATGACTGTCTCACCCCCATCCCCATTTCGGGTATACTTTCCTGTGTGAAAGTCTAATGATGAAAAAAAAAAAAAGCAAAAAAAGCCTAGAAGAAAGACAGGAGCTGTTTTTGGTATCCAACACTCAATTACTTCTTTTCGAAGAAGCGTTTCTGGCATTTGTGGTGCTTAGAAAGAGACTGGTTAACAACCAAGGCTGAAGAGCCCAGTCTATCCTGCTATTTACCCGTAGCTTGGGGAAGAAGAGATGGATTCATGCCTTTCCCAAGGGCATTAGTGTGAAATGAACGGTCACAACCAAAATTTGAACTATTTGTCGATTATATTTTTGGGACCCTGTTAACCATTAAGGCACTTGCACCACCTTCAAACTTTATAGAAACACTGATTTTCAACAACATACATGCATGCATTACAGAGTTCCAGACCCTTTAAACATCTGGCGCAAGGTATAATTTTCTTTAAATAAAAATCAATAATTCCAAAAATAACCCTAACCCTTAAGATGGTATCATTTGCAAGATGGAGACACACAAAAATGGTGGCTTGTTAAAGATTACAGACATTTTCTATTTCTTGATGGACATTAAAGTATTGGATTTTCAATCAATTTATACTCTGCACCAGGTGTCTAAAGGGTCTGGAGGACTGTAAGGTATGTAAAGATTCAATAATTGTAATTTAGAGTGGGTTATATTTGTCTGAGTAAAGTAGGATTTTATCAAGTTAAAGAAAAAGGTTTATAACTGAATGACTGGAGACTTGTCTGTCATGTAGTTATGATGAACTTTTTTTTCTAATTCATTTACATTTTAAAACATGGTTACTTATTGTTGCTATTTTCCAGTTTCTTTCAGGGAAAGCTATCTGAAAGCATGAGCTAAAATTGGGTAATGTATTTTGCCCAGTTTGATGGTATTTCAAGCATTCTGTAAAATTGAAATTTTGTCATGTTTGAGGGAGAAAAAAAAAAAAATTGTAATAGTATTGCCATGCCAGCCATGCCATACTGTCGGAGTACCCCATCAAAGAGGCGGCAGACCCTTACAGCTAGCTCGGGCATCTGCCAGGAGAAGTAAACTCCAACAAAGCCTACGGCCTAGGCATGCAAACCTTTGGTTTAAAGGGTAGGTTCGGCAGTGCATATGCCACACCTCAACATAAAACTCCATTGTTCAGGCCACTGAGCTATTCATGTATAGGCCCTGCTGACTTAGGACCTGAAAAGACATGAAAAATCCTCCCAGATCTCCTTTCGGGGAGCCAAGCCATCGCACACACAAATAATGACCCATAAGACATTCACTGAAGATGGAAAATATGCGGTGTCATTTGAAAATTATATATCACACACAAAAATTCGAATATTGCAGGATCACCATAAAATACAATTAATAATTAATTTCTTTTAATTAAAAGCAATGAACTTGATTCAATTATATCTCTTGGGTTTCATCCTAGTATATTTTGGATAAAAACCAAGTCAGTCTTAAGCATGTTGGAGCCTAAATTTAAAGTTTCCAGCATTCTTTTGGGTGCCCCAATTATAAGCAGAGATGGAGGGGGTGAGAATTGAAGAACATTCTTCATAGGAACACAAAACAAGCCTAAAAAGTGGCATTTCTGCAAAGTACTTATAAAAGTTTTTAAAAAAAAGAGGTACTGAAAAAGGAGAAGGAAATATATAAAGAAACTCCATGATCAGGCAGAAGCAGCATCTGCATGGATCTGGCATTGTCACACTGATGGAAAACCAAAAAAGCCTGGTGATATTGGAAGGTATTGCTGGGGCACCCTGTATTAGTGGAGTTGAATGGACTATGCATACAGAGACAGAAGAGAGAGATGTAAAATCCGAAAACTTTTAAGCTTATAGAGCTGAAGAACCATAGTGTGTGTGTGTGTGTGAAAAGCAAGTAAGCAATAAATATCTACCATGTAAGGTCAAGTTCTTGGCATTCAAAGAAAAAAAAAAGCAAAGAAAAAAAAAGCAAAGAAAAGGGAAGCAAGCAGAAAAACTCCAGCCAAAGGATAGAAATGGTAAGAATCTAAAGATATGACAGCAGGCAGAGAACACATTCCATCTTTGCTAAATGCTAAATGATTGTCATCATCAACATTGCTACCCTGCTGGCTGTTAAACCCAGCACACATCCATGGTCAATCTTTGTTGTTTAAAAATGTTGACTGCCAGAAGAGGTTCATGAATTCCATATCTCAGACTTGGAACATTCCTTCAACTATAATATTCCGCTGTTTGCCTACAAGAAAATTCTGGATGAAAAAGGCAGTTGAAATATTCAAATTTCTTAGATGAAGCATTATCATGCATTAATTTTTTATTAGTATTTCATCTTAATTTTAGTTTCTCTTTACGCAACTCACAGATTTGTCATTCTACAACCATTAACAAGCAGCACAGAATGGAAATATACACTGCATAATTAAGGCCAACTTTACCAGCATACTGACTGGTAAGAGGCAGGAAGATTGTCTTGGACAAATCCTCCCATGGAAAAAGGGTTTGCCTTCCTTAAAGATCAGCATTAAGAATTCTGGCTTTCCACAAACTCAAAATTAATACTAAAAATACTAATAGAGTCAGCAACTTTATCACCCTAATAAACACACCCTACTAAAAAGGTAGGATAACCGTTACCTAAATTAGTACACAAAATACATTACTCTATCGAGCAATAAAAACAGACGTTTAAAAAAAAAGAAAATAATTATACGAGGCCTGTGTATTTGGCCATTTTTTTTCCATTTGAGAGATTTGCTGGCTTGCAAATTTTCTGCTTGTCTTGTGCCATCTGTTTACTTCCTAACAATCGGTTAACCTTGATTTCCTCGTTTTTCTCAAGAGTCTTAAGAATTCTTGGCAAACACTTTATGTCAACTTGGAAAACAAGTCTTCAGCATTCTGTCCCTTTTCATTAGAGGAACTGAAGACACTTTATATGACTATCGTAAAATACTCAACGGTGCCAATTCTAACAACATTTGGATAAATAGGCCTTGTGGCAACCTGCACTGGAATGGGAATTTGACTTCATAACATGTTTATTTCAAAGATAAGAATCCAATTGCTTTAAAATCTACAGAAAAATTAAGGGGGTATAATCACATATATATAATCAAACATCCATAGACTAATGATAAAGTATATATTTTACACAACAAATGTTTATTTTTCGACGCAATCTCCTTTCTTGTCAATGCACTTAATTCAGTGGTGAATATTAATCACATAGGTTGAACATATAGTGAAAATTTCAGATCAAAATTCAGCTAATAACTAGCTTATTGATCCAGCCTTGTACACACATACAAACAAGGCTTTATCCAGCAGATGACCAAGAAGATCGAATTCACTACAGTTGTAATGGTCTGCTAAGCTAGCTTGTTAACCATTACATCACTTCAAGGCACCTATGAAGGACCCAGCATTACTCATGATCTCCTCGATTTGGGATCAATCAACAACTGATAGTATATACTGCTTGTCTCAAGTTAATTGGAAAAAAGATAGGCACTGCCAATTAAACTCCTTGGCCATCGAGATGCCTCGAAAGATCTTGTAGTGACTTAAACAATTTCTACTGTGTTTTGAGGAATGAAACTCACAACTAAGTAATGACTCATTTCTGTAAAACTATGCTTCATGGCAAGCTTGTATGAGAACAATTACAATTCAAAAAGAAACAATTTTTAGCCCTATTGACAAATAGTTTAGAGCCATACAAATGCTTACAACTACATCCACACCTTGCAAAGAAAAGGACACTTCACTATTTACTTCCAACCACTGCTGCCCCTCTTGTGTGAGGTTGAAATCATATTTCTGAAATTCTATATCCTTTTCAGACCTTAAGGTGTTATAAATGTCATTCAAGAAATGTCCTTATAAGTAACTTGATCATTGTTTCTTGATCAAGTCTCTGGCATAGCAAACCTTACGTGTCTAGCACAAAATGCATTATTTTGATTTTATAGACTTCTATATTTTCTTTATTGTTTTGCTCTACTATACATACTACTTATTCCATTTGCTTTATCAACTTTTCGTTGATAAATATTGAAATATTGCATTTTATTCTATTGTGAACATACTTTTTGTATTCTACTTGCTATATCGACCTTTCGTATTTGTATTTCATTCTTATGTCAATTACTGAGATTTTCCAGCATATAACACACACCTAAATCTTTGCAGGCATATTCTTGAAAAAATAAAATAAAACCCACTCATTTTCTCTGATCGTCATAGCCCGCCACACTATCAGGTTATTCTAATCTATATTAACACCCACAGTGGCTGGCTGTTTACATTATTTGAATAGCGCAGTTATGTTAGTAAACAACTGATAAAGCATTCGCTTCCTGAGACAAAAAGTGTGCCTTATACACCGGAAAATACTGTAATCATGATTTATGTTATTAAATATTTTGTTACCTTCTTTTTATCTATGCCACAAAGTATTCTTGTTCTTTCTTGTTTTCACTCACTCTAAATTCAATGTTAAATCCAACTGACATTAAGACAAGAGTCTTTTCCCTTTAACTGTTAAATTCATATAAACAATCCAAATCTTAAATCAAGGGGAATACCTCCTGATCAAAGTTATTGCCCTTGTACTTTTAGGTAAATTTCCTAATTTAAAAAAAATTCAATTCACAAAAGAGGTACATTTAAAAAAATTCTATTCATTGAAGACTTTCTCTCGTGTTTCGGAGCGGTTTCAAGTGGTTTAAGTATGTAAGAGTTGATTGATAAGACTTTTGCCAGTGCTGTATGCAGTCTACCATTAAGTTTCTACAGTTTGTTAGCAAATATAATGTTCTACTTGGGAATTGGATCACCAGTTTTTTTAAGAAATGAGTTCAGTTGGTTTTGAAGGGCTGTTTCACTGAAATATAGATGTAATATTTGATCAATAAAGACTGGAGCTATAAAATAACTGAATTTATTTTAAGAAGAAATGACAAGATTAAGAAATGCAGATAAGTTGTTAGGGATTAACAGTAGGGCATGTTCATTTCCTCAAGTGTAGAGAGAGTGTTAGTCACTGTATACAATCCGTACATCATTCAAAAAAGCAAGATTATTCCTTGGCAAGCAATGTGGGTGTAATGCTTAGCATTAAATGGACAAATGGAGTTGCATAACACTTATGACTGAGTACCAACTGATTTGGAGCAGCCTTTTTAGGCTATCGTTTTGACTCTGGGCCTTCTTTGTCATACACAGATTTTGGTTGGTAGAGCACACACAGGCATGTTTATGTAGGTAGAGCACAGACACTTCGATAGACCACATACTACAGTAGCACCCTTTTTGTCTTGCACAAGAACACTCCAGTGTAATGGTGACCGAATAAACCTCTCAGTGACAACAACATTCTTTATCACAAACGTCAACGTCTTAATCCCCGTCACAACAATCTAACGATGGTGGAACCAACAAATTCATAGAGCTGCTCAAGTGAAAAATCAAAACATCACAATATACTAAAGTTCTATGTAGTGTTCTTTAAAAAGAAAAAAAAACCTTTTCTCTAATCGAATAATGTATGGAATATTGCCACGAATTGTGGTTAAACTCAAAAATACACCAGTAATTTCCCCTTTGATTTATTCTTACTCTAAATGAAAAAAAAATAAAAATAAAAATAATGGCAGTAAAATGCATTTTATGAATTTAGTTTGACATAAATCCATCCGATGGACTCTGATTGCTTGGCATAAATCTTTCCAAAGACATTATCAAAGAATGACTTTGGTTCAGAAGAGAAAAAAAAAAGGAAAAGAAAACAGAACAAAACTCCAAACTAAACATTTTTTATAGCGGCTGGACACGATACTAAAAATCGAAATTGGTTATTATTGCCCAATGTCGGCTGTCTGACAAATATTGCTAACAGGCAAGGTCACTTGATGGTGTTCTGGTGAATAGAGTTTCTGAGAACGTTAATCATCAGCAGAGTATTTTTAGTTTGCCTGATGCACATTTAACAAATCTTGCACAGAAATAAAAAGCTAAAATAGCCACCTTTACTAAACCCTCCTTTACTCACACGCCAAATATAAGCGACATTAACCCATTAACTGCAGATGGTGGTGAAGAGTAATAGATATCCATTGCAAGATAAAAGCCCTGACTCACAGATAGAACTGAGTTGCCATCAATCACAATAAAAATGGATATTTTATTGAGTTAGCCATACAACTGCAATTTCTGTCATCCAGTTAATGGGTTAAATTCAAATCTTAAAAAGAACACCTCAAGTGTTCCAGACCCTTTATCCAGATACAAAGGGTAATCTTTTTTTAAAAAAAAGTCTTTTTTAAATTTCATATATCAGCTAGGTAATAGAAAAAATGGCTTTCATGATCTTTAATAAACCGCCATTTTGGCCACAGGTATACCTTAATTAGTGCGGTTAATTAGTTCCAAAACTTTCTGTACTGTTCAAGGTTTTATAATTTATTGTTAAATACCTTAACCATACTACATCAAAACCCACACTCATTAAATCACATTATTCAAGGTATTACTGTATGTATGTGTGAATAAAAAAATCCTTATTTTTCATTTATTATGCAGTGCTGTAGGAATGTTGTTCCCTTACTTTTGGGGGGAGGGGGACAGGGTTCCTTCACTATCTATATACTAATCACAACAGCATTAATAAAAGGTATTCTTGTATACATGTTTAAAAAAAGAAATGCAATTGATTAGTGTAAGTGGTTAGGGTTGAAATTGTTTTTGCAGTACAAAATGAATGTTTCAAATTAAATTATACCTTAGTTGCGCCACCAGGTGTAGAAAGCGTCTGGAATATGTATTTTAACTATGTATATTCTCTATTCAGTAATTTTATTTTTAAATATTCTCAGAGTGAACAAGTTATAATTTAACAGATCAAAAAATATGTCCGTAATAATAAAATAAACTAGCATTCCAAGGGAAATTATGAATCACTGCCACCCATAATCTGCAGTGGTGGGGGGTGATCATTTAAAAAGTTGGAAAAATGGGTGATCAGTGAATACTCTCGCCTTTTATTGTGCACTAAAAAGTCAAAATTTACAACAAAAAACAAGCATGAACGCTGCCGGACACAAACTAAGGGACCAATTTAGCATAAACATACATCGAAAATTGAACCCTCTCTCTAAAAACCTATTTGGGGAGGGAGGATTTAAAAAAAAAAAGAAAAAAAAAGATTTTCCCTACTCATTGAGGGGAGAATTTCAAGTTTCTATGAACGGTTAGGGCTGGGCGTAGTCCGGATACAGATATATATATATATATATTAGATACATATGAATGTCAGAACACATGAATAAACCCAGCAATAAACCGGTGTTGTGGGTAGCGGTGATTAACAGGCAGGCACTACTTAAATCCGATGATCCGCTTTGATGTACATGCAGACTAACGCGAAACACAAATTTTTTTCTTCGTTATGAATTAATCTTCTATTAATTATATCGATTAGAAACAAATAAACAATGAATTGTTGTGAAATGGGAAGGGTTAAATACGCTGGATTCAAATTTGCATCACTATGTATGGGAATGGTTAAAAGTGTGGGATTAAAAATAGATTTGTTTTTAATTATTGGCAATGAATATATTTTTTTTAATGATATTTTTATAATATATATAGTAATTACGAACGGATGGAAAGCATACTAAGGGTTACAGAATCATGTTGTAGTAAATAATAATATCAGCTTCGTTTTATTCAAATTATGCTACTGTGCATACGAACGCCATCGAAATCAACTGGTCCAGCATTAAAATTAAGTACTCAAATATGCATGGCACGTTATATGGCTTATGGAACACACAGCAAAACTCTACGAAAACCAAGCTAAGATAGTGCTTATGAATTTCATTTACTGGATTAGACACTATTGTAAACAATTTATTGTCAATGAATGAATTTTTGTAATTGTTACCTTTATTTTTATTTTTTGTAATTCACCAAGGGGGAGTTGCTTGCCCTTTTACCGACATGAAAAAAAAAAAGATTTCCAAAAATAAAGAAGAAGGAAAAGTTCAGAAGACTAATCTGATAAGCAAGTAAGGAAGTGAAACGAATGACAGATCATAATCTGTGTCACACCCTTTGGGACCAAACTGATAAGCGCCCCCCCCCCAAAAAAAAAAAGGATAATCGTGTTGCGATAAGGAAAGATGTGTAAAGATGCAAATACAAGTCCTAACAAACAAGATGAACTGCGAAAGAGTTCCAACGAAACCGAGTCAAGAATCAGGACAATGTTGTCAATTTTCACCTTTACAAATCAACAAGGTCAATGTTGCTATGATCGCCAACTAAAGAAATTTGAGAGAGCTGTTACTTTGGTGTCCTATCTGGAGGAGCTGTATCTATTTCGTTGTCCTGATGATCGATGATCAGATATAAGAACAAGAAAAGAAAAAAAAAAGCACGTAAATAGGTAAGAGTTTCCAACTCGGTTCTTCAACAGCAAAGAGAAAAAGACAAGAAAAGGTTTGTTTGTTATGACATCAATTGAGTAGAGTATATCTAGAATTCCCTACAAAACACAGCTAATTAAGTTATGACACTGGAGATCGTAGCAGCAGCAGCAGTTGGTTTGGAGATAAAGGAATTTGCTTACTGTCAATTGTTGTTTTTCAAGTGGCAAAGGTGTTAAAAAAAATAACTGTCCACCAGAGAGAGAAAGATAATAAATAGTCATAAAGAAAGTTTAGGTTTAAAATAAAACAATTATAGTGTTGACAACTTTGGAAAAGCAGACTACTTGGTGGTTCACTGGTTGAGGTTACAGGTCCCTCCGGTCTCCGAAATTAGAGTATTCCTATAAAAAAAACCTTTCGTAAGCCGAAATGGCGTAGAAGAGGCAATTACCATTAATTCATATGAGAAAAATGGTGATGATGGTATGTTAGGCTGAGTCGTCGAGATTGGGGAGGTGGAGATAAAGGAGACTTTGGTGTCAGAGGAAGTCAGTAAGGAAGAGAGTGCACTGCTTCCTCCAGTATTGCCGATTTAGCGCGTTCGCGCTAGATTCAGCGCGTTTGTTTTGGCAGCGCAAAAAGCGCTAAATTAATGCGTTTGCGCCTAAAACATTTTTGCCGTTTTTGGCCAATTTTCTGGCTATTTTTTAACCATTTTAGTGTCTTTTTGGTGGTTTTTGGCTATTTAAAAAAATTTTTTTAGCGCTTTTTGGCAGTCAAACCATCGCGAAAATACCTTTTGAGTTGGCATTGGCAACAATGACTGCCTCTCTAGTGGCCCGCTGCAAAACAACCGCTGAACGCTATTTTCCTTAATAAATAGTGGCGTAAAGCGAACTTTTGAAAAGTGAGAGATACTTGTAGTTGTGCATTTCTCAGTGGCCCTGCTTGTTGGTTTTCAAGCTTGGGTAAAAATGGCGATTTTCAGGCAGGCAGGGTTTTCCTACTTGGAAGATTGGTACAACACTAACAGCAACACAATCTTTCTCCTATTGATGTGTACCTGTGCCAGAAGAGTGAATATTTCTTAAGTGTTAATTTTATTTATTGCTCATTGACATCTACTTGGGTCACACGGCACTAGGCATCATTTCCATTATGTATTACCTCAAGACTTGGGAAATTTTGAGATATATATCTATATAGGGTAACAAAGGGAGGAGGGGGATATTTGGACACCC
>VCCN01000985.1:4426871-4438912 GCA_006491835.1 Architeuthis dux
ATAAATAATTAATTCAGCCATTTTGGTGGTTTTTCACTAATTAGGTGATAGTGCATGTCTATTTATTCCAAATTTTCCCTTTTTATCAAATCACACACCTTGCTGGAGGGGGCACCACAAGGAGCCAAGCCCCCTCCCCCCGGACCCAACATTTTTAGCTACGCCTCCAATGGGAAAAGCAATTCCTTTTCTCTTGTTTGTAGAGTACCAACATAAACAGGTTGCCCTTCATTCTACATTGGTCTCGTCTATAATTACAATTGGGATAAAGAGCTTCTGTCTGACAAATCTGTAGCTATGAAGGTTTTGGATAAACATGTTGAATAGAACTTGGCTGTAAAGCTCCAAATATAAATCGGACCAATACACCGAGTGAAGGATTCTCTGAACCAATGAGTCTTCTTAGCATTGTTACACTAAATGACAATAGTGTTTTTACAAGTGGGCATAGGAGCTGAAAAACCACTGTACCTGAAAGGTCACAATGTCAAGAATAAAAATACAGTGATTTAGATTCATCCGGCACATACTAAAAGGTCACAGAAAACAGGAGTAAAAAGATTCCCAAATACGATACACATTTTTATATTAGTTATTATGATATTCATGTGTGTGTATTTCAGATTATATAACACATTTTACTATTTTTTTTAAAAGGTACAGACCCCCACCCCCTAAAAAAGTAGAGCATTCCAATGAAACCTTTTGTAAGCCAAAATGACATGAAGCGAAGTAATTGAAAAAAAAAAAATAAAAATAAAAAACCTCAAAAAACTATGAAAATGATAATTACATTTAAAAAAACAAAAAACAATATCCAGTTAACAGCAAATTATCTAACTTTTAACTCCAAAATTCAAGATATTTATCTATTTGTCTTGAGAAAGAAAAAAAAGGGGGGAGTAAAGGCAGAAAGGTTTTTTTTCTTTCTTTGTGCATTGTTAGTAAATGTACTGAAACCCATCTCATTGAAATTGCGATAAAATAAATAAATAAATCACTATTACTAGTTGGTACATAATAAGTTTGGTTGTTCAGGAAGAGAGATTAGTAAGTTGCTACAAAACACATTATTTTTCTCCACACCCTGATCCCACCCCAGAGTAGCAAATTAGACATTGTGTGTGTGTTTATTTTTCTTTCTATCTCAAATTCTGAGTTAACAACACTATCTCATATCATTTTTTCCACTTTTTTTTTATTAAAAGTAAAAAGACAAGGCGGAGCTGTCTCCAAGACACACAGTCCTGGGGTTATCCCGGCACCACCTGTAAGCCATATTTTGACTTGTGTGGGTTTCTTTTGAAGATGGTGTGATAGGAACCATCACAGGCTGTGTGCTGTCTTTTTTGTTTGTTGTAAACAAATGTCATTTTGTTTTGAACACACACACACACATATATATATATATATAACTTTTAAATCAACAATCCTAATAAACATAAGTTCTTAACCACGTCAATACATCTACAAAAGAGTAAAGCTCACTTTGTATTTAGCAAACCCTTTAGATAAATTTGAATGTAAAGAATATTGTTTTTATAAATGGAGTAATTTCTTTTTACTTTTTAAACTAAAAACTAAGGCAGGGGTAGCGAGTGGGGGGAACTAAAATTGGAACCACACTGGGAAAAAATTAGGAGAGAGAAAACATTGTTCTAAAAAGTACACAATAGCACTATTCTACCGGTAATGCTTGCCTCAATTCCTGACAATTTTCAATGCACAACATACGTATTGAGAAGAAAAACTTAATTTGATAATTTCTCTCAAGATCCAATCTTGGTAGTCACTATGTGAAATTTGTGATTACCACCTTAGCTTGCTTCTGCCTTTTGATGAGGTGAGCTAAAATATACTATAGTTGACGCCTGGTGACCAGGAATCTGTCTCAGTACTTTCCCATTTCACTAAGAGGGGTAAAGTCAGAGATATATCCTGATGCCTGTGGCAAAACTGAGAAGTTTTTTTTGGATGACCCACCTTGAAATGTGACCTTGAGTTGAGTGCCTAACAATTGACCCTGTAACACACTGTACCGTTGTTAGGTGGCAAATAAATATGCTTACAAAATCTAGTAATGAACATTGTGGTTTTGATGTTTGGGGCCGGACTTAGTAATTGCAGTTTCTTGACCAATTAATGCTGGTTCTCTCACATTTAAAACAAAAACATACTGTATATAAAGATGAAGTAACAGCTGAACTAAAAAAATTCAAATTAGAAATTTAAGAATCACAAGGTTTCATTTATTTAATTATCTTTTTTTATTAAAAGGAAAGTTTTCTAATGCAAACAATCTTGAACACAAGTCGTATCAGATTGGATAATGTAGAACATTGTATCACCTTTCCATCTGAAGTTCAGAGTAATTGACCCAAGACAATGTTAAAACACTGAACTTCAGCTGGAAAGGCGAAACAATGTTCTACATTATCCAATCTGATACGACTGGTGTTCAAGATTGTTTACATTATAAAACATTGCCCCATGGTCAATTAATTTCAAATCTCTCATCCTTCAGTTAACATTTCATTTTGGGAACATGACGACTGGGATCATGAACATTGACTGGAAAGTGAATACAAGAGAGGTATATGATTAGGCTGCATTTTATCACACTCCAGTCGAAGTTGGAAGCTGGAGTTTACTTTTTCCACCATAACAAGAACATTCCTCATCTAATATAGGGGAGTAAACTCTTCACTGTTAGTCCAGTCACGTGAAACCAAACTAATATAAATTTAGCATTTCTCTGTGATTTGAAATCACGAGCAAGTGATCGGTAGGCGCCTATCTTACCGACTGAGCCAAACTGACAGGTACTGTGTCATCCGTTTGCAGAAAATCGGTGGTGAACAGTGTTCTTCAAATTGAGCACTGAATCTGGCCTTGTGCCAGACCTGAGAAATAGTCAAGCAAACCATTACTAGTGAATTCTTTCCTCCATAAGTCTGGCCTGGTGTCAAAATTGGATTTATCTCCATAAAAACTTTTTCTTTCATTTACTTTGCTCCAACTTCTTGCTATCTTTAAACTTTATTAAAAGTAGATCTGTTACAAAAGAATTAACACATGGTGGGGTGAGTTAGGGTGGGAGTGACAACTTTGCTAATAAGTCAAATATCCCTCAGGCTTCACTCACCAAGAACCAAATTTGAGCAGAAAGAGAAAAATCTCTCTTGAATATGGATAGAATTTCAGAGTCAACACAGCTGCTGTCAAACCGTTTCTTATCTTAGTTTATGCATGAAGCCATTCAGTTTCTGCATAATTTCTTCTATCGATTTTCACTGGAATCGGAAATTCCAAGTTCCTACCGGTAATATTTACAATAATCAACTCCTAACCGTACTTGACCTTCACAATGCATGTACGTATCTCAAGCAATAGGAATGACGATAAATTTTGAAAAAGTCCATAAATAAAATTGAAATGTACTTATTTGTAAGTAAATCCTACCCCCCCCCCCAAAGAGAGAGAAAGGTGAGGGCAGTGTGTGTGCAAGGTGGCAGGATGAAAGGTGAGGGCTGCATGCATGCGTTGGTAGGGAGAGAAGGGCAGTGTGGAGAGAGGGAGAGGGGGAAGTTAAAGCAGCATGGCGGTGAGAGAAAACAAAAATTAAATTATAAAAAGAATACCAAGATATTTCCAGTCATAAGTTCCGGGGATGATCTAAATGAACATTGAAATATGCCTACTTTCTGAAGATGCACATGGGCACAAGTATGGGGCATCCAGTGAGGATCATTATTACTACAGTAGTTATGTTCTGCTAGACTACTATGCTAACCTTTACTTCATGGTGGGGCATCTATCTTTATTCAATTGTATTTTCATACAACAAAAGGCATACACCAATGCACAAGGCGGAACTGCATTCATAAAAATGTTAATTTAAAAGGTTTAAAAATTTTGAAGTTTTAGAATTTTAATATTTTATAATGTCTAGAACACTGAAATTGAAAATAGTTTTCAATATTTTTCATTTTCGTATTTTCATACATTACTTCTATGTTTTCATCATCTTTAATATAACGATAAAGCTCTAATACACAATTTTTAAAAAAAATCAATTCTCGAGATAAAAAATGTGATGTAAGAAAAAGTGTTCGTAATTTAAGAAACTAAAGCATTTTTTTTTAACATCTCATATTGTAAGCTTACAGTTATGACCTGTAACTTACAGGGAACACAAATAGATACACACTTCTTGGATACAAACAAAAATGTAGCAAGGCTCAAGAAAACCAGTCAGTGTCCATTTTCAGAGTTTTTTTTTTAAAAAGAATTCTTTTTTTTTAAAAATCTCTTAACAGCTTTACCATATTCTTTTAAAAAATCTTTTTTAACCCATTGGAAACAGTTTTATTACAGAAACATGTTACCAAATGCTATCAAAAATTGTATAAACAACTTCACAGGTTTTGAACAGTGTTCTTTTTCTTGTTAATTGATAAAGTTGAATGAGGATAGAATTTCATGATCACAGCTGCTCACAAATTAACATTTCATGATTGTCTCAGTTTTAAAATTACTTGACAGAGAAAAGATCAAAAGAGTCCTCTAAAGATCAAGCATTAATAAGGAGGGTAGGTATTATCAATGCATCTTTATTTACCTGAGATTGACAAATACAAATTATAGAGAGTAAGCTGCTTATATAATTACCTCTTGATCAAGTATAAAAGAATAATGATTACATAATATAAATAAAATTGGCAGGTAGACAGATGAAGCTGGGCTCAGGAACAAAGATGGTTACCATTTTCTGATATATGGTTTTGTAATTGAACTAATTATAATCAAGAGTGATGTATAGGCTGTTTGTCAAAAAAGAATAAGAAAAGAGGACAGCAAGAGACAGGCAGAGAAAGAGAAAGAGAGAAAGAAAGAGAAAGAAAGAGACAGAAAACATTCATGTATTTGTGTTTAATATTAATTGGGAAATCTGACTAGCTGATTCAGTTCCAAAATAAAAGATCCATTCTTTCTATCATTCTCAGTTGTGTACAAATGCTTTGCCCAATCAAAAATAAAATCTAGCAAAGTCATAAAGGGAAACCAATGAAAAGCATTTTTATATCTGTCAGTGTCAGCACCATAACTCAAAAGTCTGGAATGTTAAGAATGTCATACTTGACCCAATAGAGCCAAAAATTTCACAGTTCGATTAAATAAATCAAATAAATTGACAACAATAATCATCTATTCAAGTTATCCGACTCTCTGAGATGAAGTGTTTTCATTATTACTAAGCAGTCAATAAAAAGTAGTCTGGAGTAAGTAGAGCAATGGGAGAAAGATTAAGGATTAGTTGGAGCCTAGTCTGAAGCTATACAAGTTCTGATGTTTGGACTTTGGTAGCATTGGTATGGTTTAACTCAAATTCATGAACTGTTTGAAACTGCTCGTCGACACAGAACTATTCAATGAATAGAATTTTAAAAAGAATTTACCTAACAGTGATCAGAAGTTATTCACCTTGATTTAAGACTTGAATTAAAAAAAAATATGAATTTAAGAGTTAATAATCCTTTGATGGGTTGGTCATAATATACACCTCATTAACAATACCAAATTGGGAAGTGTGAGTGGCATAACAGTTAACAGCACAGATAATAGAATCAGCAAGCCGAGTTCAAAATCCGGCTGTTTGTGCTCACATCACACTAATGCCCTTGGGAAAGGACGGCTATGGATAAAAAATATGGGCATTGGGAGGCAACCAGTCTAGGAGAAGGATACTGAATTCAAAATCGGACCACCAGAAAATAGTGGCATAAGTGAGCTCAATTAGCCACTACCTTCTCCAAAAACCAACATATCATACAATCGCCATGGAAGCAGTTGGGAAAGGCCTTTGTTCAGCAGTGGACCAGAAATGGCTGCTGCTACTGATGATGAAAACGATGATGAACACCTTGAAACTCTAGGGGTTTGACTAATACATCAGTTTGAAGGCGAAGAATTCGGAATAAGAACTCCATTGGGCTGATTTTATCAATCAATGGTGTATAGATGTCACTATATAGCTCCAGTGGTATGGTTTGAGTCTAGACTGAAGCTACTTTGTTCTGAATTGTAGCAATTTAACCTTAAGGCCGAGAAGTAAAGAGAAGATAAAATACTAGTCAAAAATGAAATACAATCTAATCTGAATGTGACACCTGACATGAGAAAGGGAGGTGTACACATACAATACTGGGATCCAAAGATTTAAGACAAAACAGTTATTCCCCTTGAATTAAAAAAAAAAAGAAAGTATTTTGATGCCAGACAGACAAAAATAATTCCTTACATAAAAGTTATTTTCGATCGCGCAAGATGAGTTTAGAAAATAACAAGGAGAAAGTTGAAAGTGCACATGAAGTAAAGAAAAACTTTATAGCTCATCGCAAATAAATTTCCTTTTATTTAAAACTATTTCAAAGAAAACTTTTTAAAAATTAAATTAAAAACTTATTTAAAAAAAATATTACACAGATAGCTGCAGTTTTTGTTTGAGCTAGTTATATTTACTTAGCTACAATGTTGTATTAAAATAAGTTACAAAATAACTTTGTATACAATTGTGTATCAGATCATTGTTATTTAATTGTCTTGCATGTATTAAAATAATTTTAGGATGATCAGTCACATCATGTGTCGCAAAACTGTTGAACAACCATGTTGGATATAATGTTCGATTAAAATGTTTACAACACAAATTTACTTAGTTTTGCCTTCGAAATAGTCTTAAATAAAAGGAAATTTATTTGTGAAGTGCTATATGAATTTAAAAAAAATCTTTTTATTTTTACTTGATATGTACTTACATCTTTCTCTTTATTGTTGTTTTCTAACCTCATCTTGCACGCTCGAAAATATTTTTATGTAAGGAATTATTTTCATCGATGTCCAGCGTCAAGGGGAATAACTGTTTTGTTTTAAATCTTAAGACTTCAGTATTGTATGTGTACCAAAACAAACTAAAAAATGAGAAAGGCTAAAAACGAACTGGAGTTGATTTGGTTGTTGTATTGACCATCAGAAAATATACCTGAATTGGCTTTAGTTACACTTCATCATTCATGTTGCATTATGCTAGCAAAGGGAGATAATTATTTTTTCTTCAAATATTGACCAATATTGCATATTACATAGAACTCTGCCTCTTATGCGCGTTCAGTGTAGCCTGCAATGAGGTGCAGTCAGGCAAGCGATCGCTATACTTAGTCTGGAAATAGTTACATGAACCCATCCCCGAGCTGTGTGTGTTGCAAGCAAGGCCAATCAAAGGAGAAAAATGGAAAAAAATAAATAAAATGTGAATAAATAGGAGTTAAAGGCAGAAGAATGGTTTGGGTGTCTGGGAGAATAATAGCTTGGGTCACTCATTTCATGCAGACAGTGAAAAGAACTGAAATCAATCCATAGAAAGAAAGAAAAAATAATTCAAACATGGTTTAAAACCACCACAGGACTTGGCCTGGCTAATGAATACAATGTTTTGGCCTCTGATATTGAAAATAGCAAGAGGCTGATATTCCTTAACTCCTGCTTTAAGAGGAACATTGGCATAGGCATATGAGCCGGGGGGGGGGGCAACTGCCCCCACCCACTAGCACAAAACTGGGGAAAATTCGGACAATTGACATTTTTGCTGTCAAAAAAGGCAGAAAACAATATTTCTTTTTAAGTTGCATGATTTACACTATGTTTTATTGGAAATTAGTATTTGTGTTTTTAATCTGTAAAATTTCGGACAAATCAAACCCTCTACCCCCCCTTAATCAAAGAGTTCCCATAAGCTCATGAAGAGAAGGAAATTATTATAAATATACTTTGTTTTTGCTTGTGATGATTTGGCTCAAAATAAACAGACACTTTCTATTAACCAGAATCTACCACACTGAAAGTCTGACGAGTATGACCTGAAACCATGGCATTCCTAGGTGCTCAACTTGCACATAACTCCAGCACTAGAAACATGGAGGCCTAGAGATAATTATGTCCTGCTGATATTTTGGATTTCAGTCATAACCCTAGCTTCAGTACACAACCTGTGTCAATTGCATAAAAAAAATAAACGGATGCATTTGTGATTAAGTAGCAACATGGCAGTTTTTGGATTGATTACGGAACCAACACTTATTATTTCTTAACGGACATCAAGATATTATATTTTTGTGAAAATTATACCTTATGGTGGCAGGTGTGTAAAATGAGAGGCATAGTGAGGTTTATAAAATTCAATTTTACTTTCAGGTAGGTTATATTCACAGCATGAGTAAACTAGGTTTTGATGAAGAGTGAATAACATTTTTGGATCAACAATTTTGGCCTGGGAAACATCAGTAAGATAGTAAATGTAAAAGGTTGTTTTATTTGTTATTAACACCCATCCCATTGCGAGAAAAGAGATTACCATAGTTCATGTTTTATCATGCACACTTTTTAAAATCGAATTTAGCAACTAAAAATGTCTGCGCTTTATACACAAGGGGGAAATCTTTGCCGCCACTTGGAGCAAGCAGGCATCAAGTTACCATGGCAATAGAATCTTCAGACAATCATGAATTTTCAGAATTCGAAGATTCAGATAATAGTGAATAAATTTGGGGCCCCCCCAAGTCCACAGTAGGACAAATCACCTTTGGCTAAATTAAAACAATTATTATTCTCACTTAAGGAAGGAATGTTTATCTGTCCATATATTTTAAAACATTCTCAAAGCTTAACATTTTATTAGGCATGGGGGTATTGGGGTTAGAGTTAGGGTTGTTCATAAACCACAAATAATCTATACATATAAAAGCCAAATATGCAAATAAGTATGTTCGTTCGGTTGTAGGTTTGGCTGTCTGTAGTGTCTGTTAGCTGAGATCCTACAACTCATAATGGACTGGTCCAAATGAGATAGATTGTACAATGAATAATAGAATTAAAGGGTAAATTCAAAGAAGTACACAGACCAAATTCAACAGACAATCTGTGTGTCAATGCAACAATGTCCATTCAACTTCTTTTGCCATCACAGTGAAGAAATTGGGAGGGGAAAGGCAGTTTCTGGCCAAAATTTCATGATGAAATGCTGTTTAAAAAGGCAGGATTTTTCAAATTTAGCCATCAACTTTATTTTGGAAGGGAATAAGTTATGTTTTCAATAAACGATGTCAATGGAGACTTTTCTTAAGTTGAGACTTTTAAAAAACTTAAAATTAGGATACTTGAATTAATAACAAAAAATTACCTAATAATTTAAAAAAAAAAAAAAAAAAAAAAAAAAAAAAAAAGAAATCGCTTTTGGTTCCTTATTACCGATCCTTACATAATAAAAAAAAAAAGTCATTTTTGACTGGTATAACCTAGTAAGAAAAATGAAAAACTATGATTTAAAAATTATGTATACTATTTTTCCTAAGGTGGATTTGTCTTGAGAGGGTTTTGTCCTAGACTCACTAAACTTTACCTACCATAAATTGTGGCATACAAGTCGAATCTCTAAGTCTAAAAAAAAATCTTTCGAAAACTTATACGCCAAGTGTAGAATGCCTATAAAATGTATAGGCCTAAACCAAAATTTTGAGCAAAAAATCTTGAGGTCGACTTATACACTGCAATTTACGGTAGGCAGTTGAATATGTTATTTTTCTTAGTTTAGTTTTTGTTTCTTATATTAAAATGTTTAAAGTGTTTTGCTTTCATTTTTTTCCATTTTTTGTTTAAAAATTAGGGTGCGCATTATACAGTAGTTGTTTAATGCTAAGCAAATAATAAGTTTGGATCAACTAAGAATAACTCATAACGAACAGAGATGAAACTTTTTTCATAAAAACTAAAGCAAAGAAAATCTTTGTACCTTCCCATCTACAGTGAATTACCATCTTAAGAGAGAAGGAGAAAAAGCAGGGGAAAAAAAAAAAAAAAGAAAAAAGGAAGTTTGCCCCTGTCTACCATCTTAATAAGTTCCAATCTCTTTTAGTCTAGGGAGTGGTTCTAAGTCTTCTTCACTTTTCAGTCTTCCTCTTAAACTCGATTATTTCATCTCTATAAAAGGCATCTGTAATGAAGTTATCCAGACATGATGTTAGCCGAATTAATCTAACTCGCCAGGCAACTAACAAGTAAGCTTTTCGACTATAAACAAGCCTTTATTTCACGTGAACGTAGGTGCACTAAACATCCACACCACTGCAGAGAGTAGATATCGTTGGGTTTGAGTAGAGAGACAGGTAGACAGAACTATGGTTTGCATTAGTTTTTTTTTTTTTTTTCCCCTTACTCTCTTTCTTCCCTCCTTACTTTTGATTCTCTCTCGCTCTTTCTTTACTTTCTGGTATGATGATAGTAAATAATATACACTGTTCTTTGTGAAGGCTCGATCCAGAGAACAAGCAGATAATCCTGTCCAGAAATACCAACAATGCAGTCATTCTACTTCCTCTTTATCTCACCCTACTGTATAATGCCATCTTTCTTTTCATAGTTAAATAGTAAATAAAGCAGATAAGATGCCCTCACCCTCAGCATTTAGAGTTTTAGAGTCCCAAAGACTCTTTTAGAGAAAAAGAAAAAAGAAAAGCTTCTTCATTTATCTTATCAGCGGAGGAAGAAGGAGGTAAAAATCCCTGTTTTTTTTTTCAAAATCTTTTTATTATTAACAAGGCTAAGGGGTTCGGGTGGGGGGTGGGGGGTGTAAAAACCCTGGAAATTTTCATTTATAGCAAATACCTTTAAAATAAAATAAACTTATTAAAGAAATTCTGAAGTTGCCTTCCCCATGGCTAAGACAGTTGCACACAAGTTTGCCTATCCCTGCTATCCGAAAGTAGTGTTCGAATAAAAACCTTTTGTAAGCTGAAATGGTGTAAAGTGAGGAAGCAATTATCAATCGGGTCATTATAATATGCTAAGCTTAGTAAATACGTATATAAAATATCTACTTAAAATATGTAGATAAGTTAGGAGTTATTAAGTGTGCATGTTTGACACAGACGTAACTGGTTGGAATGAGTGTTTTTTAGAGTGTTTTTAAAAATAAATTATTTCTTATTTTTAAAAAATAATCATAAAGGCAAATTCTGCTACGATGCTGGAGGAGTTTAGCATTTTACAAAATCTAATATACAGAGCATAAGACAACTTTGATATTGTGAAATGTTGGGAAAGAAAAAAGAAAAAGAGAAAAAAAACAAACATAAATGCTCATCAGAACTTAGTACATTTGTATCTTGTCTTATTTCAGGTATCAGCTTCCTCTTCTAGATTTGCAGACAGGTAAATTTAGAACAATTAATTAATGACTTGCATGAAACTTAATTTGGTTTCATATCAAGACAAAGAAGTTGTGATTGATGCCAGTCTGGAGCAGGGTTGCCAGATTTGGCTAGAAGGGGAGGTTGAAGCTGGTTTTGGACCTCTGCCTCCAGACTAGCTCGATTTCCAAATTCGATACTATTCCAATGCCTGTTTTGGATAAGTCTGAGATAGAGATTGAATTATCTCCACATCTGGCCAGATCTGGTAACCCTGGTCTGGAGTGGAGTATGAAGGTTTAGATGTTAATTGTTGAACATGGATTATAGACTTGTTCTGTTATAAATCCATGCTCACAAAGGTTTTGTGAGATTTTATATAAATTATTCCGGGAGTGAAAAGTTATAAATCAGCTTAATATAATGGAGTAACTGAGTTCAATGTAACTATTTTTATTGTCATATCAGTATAATCTACTAATAAATGTGACCATAAATTTTAGTTAACTGAAATTAAACTGACAGCCAAATGCTTCCATAGCCACAGTTAGTAGAAAACAGAGGTACCATAAGGTGGACAGTGTCCATTGTATATAATCTGAGGGTTGATGATTTTACAATTCACCATGAGGTCTTTACTGAGCCTAGTTTAGTACAGCCCAAACAGGGGAATAGAACCGGTTTCTTTTCATCTGTTCACTATTAAAAGCTGCCTCCACCCTCAAAGGAAACAGGCACAGCAACTTCCAGTAATTAAATATCTAAAATAATGGTGGCTTTGTAGATATTAAAAAAAAAAAA
>VCCN01000985.1:4482135-4492243 GCA_006491835.1 Architeuthis dux
CGAGAGCGATATATACAAGTGCAACTAAAAGTTCCTGCAAAAACTGTGTGTGTTCGTCACTTTCCGTTTTTTTTTCCTCCGTACTTGTGACATTCACTCCTGATGACATTTAACCATTCCTCATCATCATAGGTTATTCCAGCGGGAGACGACAGATTAATAACAGTTAAGATGCGGAGAAGAGAAAGAAAAAGAAAGAAAAAGAATAGCATTAGAGAGGCGGTGGGAGTGGAAACCGATCGCTACTACAACTACCACTGCGGCCATTACTTTCCGTTTACGTCTTCAAAAGGTCTCGTCGGCGGCAAATGCTGTACGATGTGTACAACATTAATCCGACCCTGCTTTCCACCGACATCACAACCAGATGAACCGACCCTGCTTTCCACCGACATCACAACCAGATGAAAAAGAAAGAAAGAATACCGTTGTTTTACAAGATCTTCCGAAAAATAAATAAATAAAAAAACAAGAAGAAAAACAGACAAGAGAAAGAACGAATCTCGTTGTTCGTTTTGTTAACGGTTAAGGATGACCTCTTACGTCACTTCCTGAAACTTCAGAATCAGTCAGGATTCAGGTGAAAAAGAAAGAATGATGTCTAAGCTGATAGATAATTAAAAGGAGGGCGGCGGATGAAGACATTTTCACATCCTCGTTGTTGTTTATCCAATTCCAAAAGAACATGGCTGTAGGTTTTAATAATTAAGTAACAATCAATACTGGTAATATTTCGATGTCTGATTTCACTATCATCAGAACACATGGAAAGATTAAATCCATCCATCTTGTGATTAATAATTAATATTGATCTGAGGTCGGTAGACAAATTGTTGTAACTCGGGCATCAGACACTCATCGATATTTACTAAATTTAGCATGGTACATTAAAAAAAAAAGAAAGAAAGAAAAGGAGGTCGAGAGAGAAAGATTGTATTACGACAATCTTCCAAATGAGGAGGGCCTGTCAGCCTTAAAAATCAGCATTCGAAATCTTGGTTGATACTTGTGCTTGTATTTCGACCAAATTTACAAAGATATATTTGTCATAGGTAATCATAGGCGTAAACTGGTGGGGGGGGGGCTTCTCGCCGAGGGGGTTGAAAGTTGGAACCTTATAAAAGACCGGGGATCACGAGGTCACTATGAACAGTCACGGCTTAAGCACTCCTTGGTCCCTTACCTGACAACCTACATCCGGATATTTGCCCCCCCACCAGTTTTGTTTCTAATTTGTGAAAAGGGTGGGTGAGTGGGGAAGGGGTTCTGAGATGAGTTTCCAGATTAAATGTTGTTCAAACATCTAAATTGGACGAAACGACGTTCACTGCCGTGGAGCAAAAATAATACAAAGTCTACAAAGCGAGTAGTTAATCTATTCTACTTAATATTTTGTCTTGTGTTTTCAAGAGAGTCTTGTTCAAGGTTTGAATCATGATTTTGAAACGGTGCCAGACTATCTTGGCACTTATGTATAGACCGCCGAACGAAATTCTCCAAGCTTTGTCTAAAAAGAAACATTCTACAAGCTACAAACAGCGACGTTGTAAAAAAAAAAAAGTAAAAGAAAAAAAAAGGAAAGGCAGGAGTCTTTCCGGCATTGATCGAGCATTATCTTTGTTCTCTCTTGTACGGAATCTAGCAATTCATGCTAACTTAATACGTATTCCTATTTAATATCAAAGCTACCCGACCCAATCTTTTCTCTTTCATCTTCCAGACTTGGACCAGACCCACAAGTGTCAAGGTTAATAGATTAGATTCCTTAAATATACATTTACTTATCCCTTTCGCTATTAAGCGGTTTATCTACCTTTATTATTGTTGATTGCTTTTTACTTAATGGAAGAATAAAACACGATTAATTCCTGCTAAGGTTGACAATGGAGGTAACAGCTTTCTGTTGCTCTTATTTGGGCATTTACGGGAGAGTGGTTTGCCCAAAGTTCTCACACGAACTATTAGTGATTAGATATGTTGTCAAGATATCTGGCGATGAGACATAGTACAGGGAAAACTGGATGCATGCTTTTTCTAATGGGTGAGTGCGAAATAAACATAATAGCCGGATTTCTAACTGTTCGTCGATTCATTTTACCGGGCTGTTAACCGCTATCCTCTCCTAACTGCACACAAAGAACGAACTACAATGACGTCAACATGGTTGTGAAAATGACACTTTAACAGGAAAAACGAAATACACTTTTTGGCTGCTATTATGTATAAGAACGAACTCAAATAACAAATTAGCAAATATCGCCAGTACAAAGAGAGATTAAATTGTAAATTTTATAAGTGACTGTAGCTCACCAGCACAGAAATAATACAAAATAGACATAACTGGGTGAGAACGGCGATCCATTGGGAATTGTACAAATGACTGGGATTTAACCATGCAGGCCAATGGCACGAGAAGCGGTTCTACAAAAAGCAAAATTCTATGGGGCTTTGAACGCAAGACAGACCGCCCAATCCAGCAGATCAGATATAGTCATCGTAAATTTAGACATGAAAATGTCAGTTGTACTCTTAATTATTGGAACACTTGATATTTCTTTTTTTTTCTCGCAAGACTCTTCCGAACCGCCCCAAGCGTTCTAATTTGAAATCCGAGGAAGGATTGAAGTTATCCAAACAACACGATAGCATCACTAAATCAGATAGAATATTGACGAGAGTGCTGGAGTATCGAGATGAGTTACTGTCACTTGATTTCCAGCAAGAGCCACCAGATACGACTGGTGTAGAAACAACTACTTAAAAAAAAAAAAGAAAAGAAAGTCTTAGCATATAAACAGAACAACAGCATCCAGTGTTTGAGTAACTGAAAATCTACTTATATAATACGCCACGTGTATATCCATATTTTTGTCCAACATTTGTCAAGGGAGATAACTATTAAATGCAAATTATAGAGTGGTCTCCCATATTTTTTTGCAAATGCGTAAAAAAAACCCAGGTTCATTCTGGTTGAGCAGAAACAAAGAAATCCAGAGCAGCATAATGTTTTTGATATTTTTCAAGTACAATGAAACTGCAAAATTATTTAAATACTGCCATCATTTTTGACGGTATGGGTAAACTAGTAAATAAAAAATAAATAAATACAATAAAAACAAATTAAAAATGATTGTTTTCTTTTTCTCTCCCAGGAAATAATATATTAGGACTCACTTATGGATAATTTTGAAATTGGCGGCAGTAGTTTTGTCATTTGTATATATTACGGTCGTAAATTTGAGGTGGAAATTCCCCAGAATGAATTGAAACTCTTTTTGTATTTCATTAAGGATTAAATAGGTTTATACTTAAAAAGGTCACAAGATTTTGAGCTGCGAACCTTCACCCCCAATTGCGGTATTTTGCAGATTGTAAATGACACCTTTTTCCCCCCTTCCAAAATCTGACTTAATATATGGTGAAGGTCAAATTTTGGGTAAAGCTTAGGACCTACAAATTTCCCAATTTGATTTTCCCAGTGCATTTCATGCTAAATTTATGGTGCGTCTTATATGCTGCAAAATATATTAATCATTATCGACTAAGAACCAGTGGTTGGTCCAACCGTGAATTTAAGATCAATCGAAATGTGAAGACTGTTTTGGTGGCAATTTTGACGTCGAAAATTGCCAGGAATCCTTACTTTACACAAAGATAGGAACAATTTAAAAGATTTGTTAAAAAAGGGGTATACTACTGGCTCTGTAGGGCGGATCGCTCTTCTCAGGGACCACACTACTTAACTTGTACCTTATTTGGAAAACTGCAGTGCTGTGGGTTTTAATGGAGAGAGGCGGAAACAAAACTAAATAAAAACTATCGTCGGGTTCGTGATTGTCGTAGAGGAACATGCGTTTTGCCCACTTTTCTAAAGTACACAGAATCGACCTGGTGTTAAAAAAATATGGAGAAAAATGATTGGGTGTATAGGAGGGGAGTACGGATGAGAACTACAACAACAAGAAGGAACAGGGTTGTAACAAACGCAAAGTTCAAAGTTGAGGAGCCTAAATTAGTTTTTGAATGGAGTTGAATTATGGTTTCAGATTCTTTTCTCTTATGAAAATTAGAACAATAAAACTTCGCACGCAGTGTACCCCCCTTCCACCCATCCGGCCAGATTGCAACTAACAGGATTTGCACAAATGTGGGTTGATGATCAGTCGGACGATGCTCAAACCTATAGCGCAAAAACGGAAGGTGAAGGCATTCCTTGACGTATGTGGTAGGGCACTTCGGGGGGGATCCCACGCCAATGAAGAACTGGTGTCGAAATGCTTTCAAGGGTTCTAGGTTTCTAGCATCCGCGCGTAATAGAAACCTGGCAAGAACAGATACTATCTCTTTTTTTTTTTTTTTTTAAAATTTATACAGGTAAAAAGGATTGCTGGAGATGCATACGCACACATGTTTCAAGTCGAGAGACAAAAACTCGAAACGGCAATGCAGGTGAGAAAGAAAATAAACAGATCCTAAACAATACTGGCTGCTTAATGTACACATCGAGAAGAAAAAGGGTACGAAGGGAGAGGTAGTTGGGTGGGGCTAAATAAAGCAAAGTGACGCTGGGTAGATTGTTACCAAGCAAAACGGTAGGTACGTTTGAGACAGAGGCGAGGGTGGAGCTGGGGGGGGGGGGTTCCGTGAGAAGATGAGAATCTAATTGACATGTAGTGGGTGCTTGATTGTCTCGGGTTTAAGGCGGTACAGGTAAGAAAATTTATCACCTTTCCGACTAGTCTGCCAAAGAAATAAATTGTTTTATCGCAGAATACAATAAACGAGGTTTTCCATGGAAAAAATATGTTTAATTACGAGGCTAATATAGTCAATTTTAAATTAACATTATTGAATTCAACACAGCTTATAAACGGTTTCCAGTCCCGTTATACTGCTAATTACAAATTATTTTAAACTGTGTAGGACATTTGAAAGTGCTGTTTTTCTGACGATCATAAACGAAATCTTGGTCTGGTGGGAACTAACGAAAAGGTTCAAAGGCTATGCCCTATATTGCTTTTTTTGCAAAGCTGCAAAAATCTGACAACTAGAGCGATCTGGAACCTAACTAAAAAGATATACAAGTCTGACCATTCGGGAGAAAGGTTGGAATGTTTTGATTCTCCAAAATAAAGTTGCCGTTAAAATTTGACCCCAAACTAACACCATGAATAGAGTTTCTAGTCGCCGAGGAAAAGAAAATGCAACTTTCTTTCTTTCTAGGCTTCCTTAATTTAAAATTATGGACATTAGCTTTTAGCGGAGATTAACAAAAAAAAAAAAAAAAAAAAAAAAAAAAAAAGCTTCCAAATACTTAATGTCAGAATTTCTAAACAACTTAATAAGGAATAAGTCTATATGGTTAGATTTGATCTTCTGTAAGGTCTCGTAGCAGTTATCAAGGTAAGATAGGCTTCCCGAGACAAAAAGGATACGAGTTTGAGTCTCGCCGAGAGCTACTTTATTTCTGATCCGCACTTTTTACTAGGGGCCCTAGAATGACAGTTCCGAGTTTTTGCAACTGAAATTAAGGTGAAAGAAATACTAGCCCAAAATTTAAAATGATTGGCAGTATTACAAATACACGTTTCGGCTGGGTACTTCGGCAATTCCATGAATGTCTTGTGTTTTGGAATGTTTCCAGAGCAAAATTTGACATGCTGAACCACAACATTCAAGGAAGCCCGGAAAGTACGCAGCCGAAACGTTGTGAGAAGACAAAACATCAAAGACAAAGGAAAGTCTGAACATATATACAAAAACTCAATGTTTTTTTTACCATTTTTATATGAACCGAGACACTTTAGAATGCAATGCATAATAAAAGAGGAAAAAAAAACAAAAACACGTCACAGACAAATATTTCGTCATATTATCTATATTTATATACAGATGTACGTGCAGAGGGAGGTCACGTAAAACGAAATTGGCGAACCGAACTGCCTTTTGGAAAGGCATGAATCCCACTTTCCCTGTGCTTTGTCTTATTGCCACGTATCTTGACAAGATGTCTCGTCACTGGCATGAAGAAGAAAACGAGGAAGAGTAGGTGGGTGATTATTTGGGCAAAATAACTCCCCATAACTACCTTACATTCCTAGGTAGTGACTAAAAGCTGTTACCCCCATAGACAACCTTGACAGGGTTCAATCATATGAGTAATATACATGTGTGTGAGAGTGTGATAGATAGTGCGCGTATATATAACTTGAAGCACATTGAGAATCTTTAATTAATTTGATCTAAATCGAGAGCGGTTGATGAGGCAATGATGTGATTTCTTCATAAAATTTAACGAAACAAAAGAGAAAGAAAAAAAAATCCTTTGTTAACTGACGGCTTGTGTGCATTTAACTTACACAATTACATACACACACACATCTTATATATACACACACCTATACATACTAACACACATACATATATACACACGGAGACACACAAAACTAATTAAAAACGTGTACAGGAAAAGATGGCATACTATTTCGCAATTAGTCATGTTTCAGGACAAACCACCATGTTCGCTAATGTAATTATTACGTAACAAATTGATTTTTCATTCACACTGACTTAATTTTCATGTAACTTAACTGTTGCCTAATAAGCAGTTATAAAATAATGTACGCTTTTATTATTAAAGATCAAGAATAAATTAATTATAACCAGTAATAAACTCAGTCTAATTATACTTCCCAAACAATAATTACGGGTGTATTAAGATTTAATAAGGTGGATGATAAATAAAAAAAAAGAATTGTCGCTCGGGGCATACAGAGATCCCATAATGTTAGAGAAAACCAGTTAGCATAGCTTTTGATTGATTCACAATCTTTTGTGAAATGGAAAAAAAAATGCCTAACTATAATGCGCCTGCCGCAGTGCGGTGATTAGCAAAAAAGGTTTACCAGACCAATGTGTAGCCAGTTTGATCCTCACTGGGTGCCACACTGAGCATATCTAAGACTGCGAGCTAATTAAATTCTCTTATTTCTGTCATTAAGCCATAGATAGCGATGTAACGAAAGGAACTCCCCCGCATCTAACAAACGAAGCACCGCCGCATTTAACGAACTCTTATCTCCTTTCCCTTAATGCTGCGGTTAGTAAATATCTCTTACAATTGGAAACGAATTCATCAAGCTAATTTAAAAGAAAACAAAGCGATCAGAAAAGTCAAAGTTCTAACGCTGGTAAAGGTTTACTTATTCATATATAGATAACCCGGCAAGATATCAACAACTATTGACATGGAATATTTACACACAAAGGTCATTATTAATTAAATAAATAACCGAATATGATGCGGTTCTAACTGTAAACTAATACACATTAATAGAGAACCAATACACAGCCATATTTTGTTGAGGAGACTCAGTGGGGCGATTACTATAGACAATTACTACAATGTTTCATTCTAGCAGAACTAATTAATTACGCCTGTGAATTCATAAAAAACGCACTCTAGTCAGAGTACAAACCCACAATTGCTACAAACAATGATGAGGTCTCAATGGATCGTACGAGAAATGGAGACAATCTTTTTGCCTCATAGGTCGTGCGACACGGGAAGCAACTTGGCTTGCTTTGAAGTCCACCTAATTATACACTCAAGAGTTTTTTTTATATGACGACGTGAGAACTGATTGAATGCAAATATATCGACACTAACTCTTAATGTTAACTAATTTTATTTTAAGTATCCATTGACACATTAACTGCGAATCCGTCATTGCTGTTCTACGGCTAACTCAATAAAAATTTCCGTTTTTATTATGATTGATGTTAACTCTGTGAGTCTGGGCTTTTATCTTGCAATGGATAACTTACATTGGATTATCTTGGAGTGGATAACTATTACTCTTCAACACATGACGTAGTTAATGAGCTAATAAAACAATTTCTGAAGCGCCTCACCGTAGAGTAGTGGTTAGAAACCTTGTACCAGACTAACCTAAGCTTAGTAAAAACCCAGGGTCAGGGTTGGGGAAATTGCATGTTTGGGGCACCCCACCGTAGAGTAGTGGTTAACAAGCACTTAAAGGATTGGAGTCAAGGTTAACCGCTGATGTCTGAGGCGTCCCAAAGGGAAGTGCGAAGGAACTGGACAATTTCTGGTATTACCCACACATACGAGTGAGTTATTCTGTTCTGCTACTTATAAGTACATGATGTATACTACATGTACTTACTCATACATAAATCATATGTATTTAGCTCTGATTACAAAAATACTTAATGAGCAGTTTGAAATGGAGCCTACATTTCCTATCTGGGCTGGAACTATAACCAGCTTTGCGCGGGCCTGTGTGTAGGGGTAAAGACAACGTTTGCAGCCAAACCCGGTCTTATCGGACAGATAATTAGACGCAACCTGGTCAAAACTGATACCAAAGAACAAGAATCGGGTGGGGTTTACATATAAAAAGACAGGCAAGCTCTCCCCACTTGGACGGTTGGCGTTACATATGTGCATGGACATCGGGGTGAAATCTACAAACACTTTGTACGTTAGAAACGCAATTGACGAAATATGCACTTTGGGGCCAAAACTAACCGACCACCTTTCGAATTCAAATTGACTAACAAACTAATACGGATGTAAGTACTGTATTGGTTTGTTTGATTTATTACGACGAAAGTAATCAAGTCACGAATTAGAGGTCAGTTGAAATTGGAAAGGTGGCTGGTTAATTTTGGCCAGTAGTGTACCTTATGAAAAATACGACTGCGCTGTAAACAACTTTGCAGAAAGAATACGAGATAACCAGCAAGACCAGAGCAAGTTATGAGAAAACAAAGACACTATTGCTTTGGGCAAAACATTCACTTAAGGAAGACTGGAGAACAGGTCAGAGTATCAGGTTGAGAGTTGAGAGGGAAAAAAAAACTGACAAATAGCAACAAGTATTATAATTAGAGTAAACAAAAACTTCGAAAAATGTTGTGTGAGTGAGTGTGAGAGAGAAACTATTATATATTTCAAGTCAAAAGAAATTGTTAACGATTCTTAATACTAGTAAAAGAGGTTAATATTTACAACTAAAAACATTACAGTAATGTTGCAAGGAAATCACAAAGCGGCATTACAGCTGGATTACATCCATAGGAATCAAGGAGTCAATTTGGTAGAAATAAGCGTGATGTTATTTTCCATTAAGACTTTAATCATTCATGAATCATGTAAAAAGATACATTCATCAACAATATGCGCCTGTAATGATTGGACGATACAGAAGTCTAATGTTACACTGTATAAACAGTTGAAATGCCGGCGGTAAGTCTTATGAGACAATATACATGTGTAACAACGATGTATAATTAATTAAGTCTTCAAATATCGTATGGTTTCCAACTGATGACAGTAATTAGAATACACACCGACACACACATGAATGCATTAGAAATTAATGAAACGAAAAGAGAACCTATTTGATTATTTGTACAATTATGAGAATGCAAAGCAAGTCTAAGTGGTTAGCGAGTCGGTCTTCATTGATAAAGGTTCCAAGTTTTCATGAGGAGTCTGGCTGGCAAAAGATCATTAAACCCTCGTAATCTTACCAAGAAATTAATACTGTTATTGACGCTTCGAAACGGCTTTGTTCCTGGTTAATTCTGAATTATACCTTGATTAGTGCGGTTAATTCGTTCCAAGGTTTTCCGTATTGTCCCAAACCGTACTGTTTAAGGTCTTATAAGTTAATGTGTTTTTCAGCTTATACTCAGTTACATTAATTTGTACAGCAGTATCATAACCGTATTATATCAAACCCCGCACAATTCGAGGTATATATTGATGTTATTTTCAAGTATAAACAAGTCAGCTTAAGAGGCGCCTCGCCATAGATCAATGGTTAATAAGCTAGCCTTACAGATCATTACTTTAGTGTTGAGATTCAGATTCTCACTTGTACCTCCACATTTGTAGCCTTGTGCCAGACTAAGTTTAGTAAGTACATATATTCAACCTAAGTGACCGAAGTAGATGCGCATTTCCCACTGGAACCAATGGCGTGGATTCGAGACGTGGGAAAAGCCAGGATCATCTGCTGCCGGAAAATCAGTGCTGCTTCAGTATATGTTATTGTATAATAAATAAATAATAAAA
>VCCN01000985.1:4492931-4505585 GCA_006491835.1 Architeuthis dux
GGGGGAGAAGATGAAACAGAAAGGGGAGGGGGAAGAAGAAACAGAAAGGGGAGGGGGGAGAAGAAACAGACACAGAAACAGAAAGGGGAGGAAGAAGAAGAAACAGAAAACAAAAAGCAAAAAATCAACAAACAAAACAAAGCATAAAAATGCGATTTTCTAAGCAGATATAAGCAAATAGGTTCTTAACTCAGACAGGTAGACACAATGCACTTTATAAAAAGCTTCTCCGTCATGGGTGCAAGAGAAGAGAAATAGTTTATCTTGGTTTACTTTTCTCAAACTGCACCCCGACGTCAGCATTCACCCAACACACACACAAAAATGAACAATGAATTACGTAACGTAAATGTTGTGTGGAATCTTTACGTCATTCCGGGCGAGGGAGTAGGGCGCCGGGTGACCGTTTACGACATTTCAGAACATATCAGATGCACGAAGAGTCTTTCATCCGCCACACCTCTTACCCACCCTTCCGTTCAAGACAGATGGTAATACCTTATGATTAGCTACCTACCTACATTATATATAATATAACTAGCAGAGTGCCTGTCAAAAATGACGGGATTATTTATCTATGTAGAATTTATGCAAATATATATTTTAGTATTCTTTGAGGACGACGTTCTTTGTAAAGAAGCCCAATTCCAAGAGTTTAGCGTGGCCTTCGTAATCTTCCATCTGTATTTTCGAGTTAGTAATTCCTTCTACTCAGAGCTACATACAGTTGCTATGGCTGAATACAGACCACGGGGGACGAACAAACATCAAACAAGGCGTTTGTTATCTTTTATAAGCATGTCAGAAATAGTGACATTTACAATTTTTTTCAGAGGTTTATACAATAAATTCCGGTTTATTGAGACAAGAACAGCGCAATTTAACCCAATTAGGCAACTGTTCCGATTATCCGAAGCAACAATTCAAATACATACATTTTCACTTTTAGTAAAATACATTTTCATCCATTTAATCCGTTAAAACTACAAAACTTTTTAAGTGAAACTAAAACAATTTTAAAAACAGCACATTTTAAAATTTAAAAAAATTCTAAAAACCATTTGTACATTTAACGATATAGTGAACTACTTTAATCTAACCACTAATGACTAAAAATTTCAGTCATTGCAGTAATAGTAATAAATTACTCATCGCCACATACCGCAGGTAATGGGTTAATGCTCATTGATATTTGAAGAATTTATCGAATGTACCTGTTGTAATCACGTCAGTGACTGCATGTGAAAAAAAATCAATGCAGGTAAAAAAAGAAAAGGCCTTCATTACCTTCCTGTATAAAATAACATCGCAATGCATCTACATTTGTTTCCTGGTTAGGACTGGTTAGTTGAAAACATATTTTGCATACTAAATAGACATAATTGTGCCTATACTTTAAGAGGCAGCTCATAACATATACACAGCCTATACTTATTGACTAAAAGCTGACTAAGCCACTTTAGTTTATTCATTCTAGACCAATTAAATAGCCTGAAAGCTCAAATAAGCAAAGGAAATTATTTTAAATATACTTGGTTTTGTTAACTTTTGGTTCAATTAGTCGATGATGACCCAGTTAACCGGAATCTACCATAAAAAACAGTTTGATATTATTGGAATGTAGCTCATTCGAAATGACCAAGATTTGCTCCTTTGGCAATAAAATGGTTCGAAATGAGGATAAATCGACATCATACGAATGTATTCGCCAATTAGCCCTTTGGTGGTACAATGCATGCATGTAAGGGCGGTGAATCCTGCTTTTGAGCACTGACCTCCGTCCGGCGTCACCTTGAGCCGAAACTTAATTTGTCCTCCTTTTTTGAGTTCCGACTCAAACATACTAAAAACAGTGGGAACTTAAAGCTATAATAACCGTTAACATATTTTACTATATGTAGTTGACAACCACAACGTGTTTTTATATGTAATTGCCATTGTCAACACTGCTGGTACGAGTCACGTTCTCAACACGTTCGTGGAGGTCAATCTGCCCAAGTCCTCCTTATTGGAAATAGCCAACCAACATATACGCAGTGAAATATTTGCAGAGTTTAAAAAACAAATTTAATGCGCATCTTATAAGCCGGCAAATACGGCGTGTGTAATATATCTACATATAAACAAACATTTCTTGGTAGTCTAAAACATTCCGTTGTGTCCCCTTTGTGGAAAGGGCAGGTCACCAAGCTGATAAGAAATAGAAGACGATAACAGATCTTAAAGCAGGTCACACATAAATGAAAGAAAATCCAGCACTCCTTGTTAGTTGTAGTTCGTTCCACCCATGACACGATAAAGAATGTGGAGGTAAGGCGAAGCGAATAAGAGAGATGTATGCATTTTGGGTTGAATAGGTAAATTGTAAAGCCTCCTCCAACTAAATCCTTTTTGGAGTAGGGGACAACCCAACACAATACGACCCCCCTCCGTCCGTGAGATTGAAGAAAATCTATGAACACGAAGTAAACGGACACTTCCTATTTATTCACCCCGACAATGAGCAAAACAGCCCAAACGAGAGCTTAACGGCTGGGACGAGACCGAGACGAGAACGAGGAAACAAACAAAAAAAAAAGAGAAAGGAAGGAAAGGGTTAGACTTATAGAAAGTAAAACATTCTAGGTTTTCCCCACTAAGCTTCATTTTCTTTATCTCGCATGTAAAAAAGAAAGAGAAAAGAACAAACACCCTGAAACTCTGTTTGTCCTTGGTCTGCCGGTCACCCTTAAATTGTCAAATAAGCCAACCAACCCTAAAGAGCAATTTATTTCAGCTACCAGACAAGAAAAAGTGGGTGTTCTCTAGAATACCTTTTACAATTCTGAGCGGCTTACAAATACAATCAACAAAGCCCAATAAATAGGGGGATAAAAAAGAAGAAGAAAAAAAAGGGGGCCCTCTTTTATGCGGAGTTGGATCCCCCGCTCCACCTTAACCCGCAAGCTCGAGGAAGACATGCATAAAACTTTAATTTTCAGATCAATTGCTTATTCAGAAGGCAAACAAACTTGAAAGGAGAAAACTGAAAGGCCCAAGTGTAAAGACATAACACAGGGTTTCCTCCAAAAGAGGGTGTGCCGTAATCAGTTTTTAATATTTCATCAGGTGAAATGGTGGAGTGACGCCACTTCGGGTGCTTGTCGACAAAGTCCATTTCACATATCGCAAGCCGAAGACAAGAGAAACTTGTGATAAGGGACGTCCGGGCAGGGACAACTGAAGCCGTAGCCAGCGTAAGGGTACTAGCTGGCTATCAGATGAAAATTAGTCTTAGAAGTGAAAGTCGGGGGCATCCCCCACTCTTCTCAGCTAGGGTGAGTGGGTTTGAAAGTTGGAACCTTATAGTCAATAAAGGATAATGGTGCAGTATAACTATTTTATGTAACCCCAACTTAATTTTCCCATATAAAAAGACGGTATTATTATTCGCTGGTAACAGAGTTGACGCTAAGATATTCCGAATATATATTTTTGCCCTCCACCTCCCCGGAAAAGTGGCAACAGACGCCCATGACAACTAATGTGTTTATTTCAAGAAAACCTGTTTAACGTAATTAAACATAATAGTCGTATTCTATCAGTAAGCTTGCATTAATTTCTGACCACTGGCAACCTCGCGCTTCCTGATTTTCAATGTATTTCTAAAGTAAAGCCATTAGCAATGCATTTACGACATTATACACATAATAGACTTATTATTCAGTCTGTAAATCTTGCATTAATTCCTGACCACTGACAATCCCTTTGATTTTCAATGCATTTCTATAATAGAATCATTACCAATGCATTTATATTATACAGGTAGAGCTATTTTGCACAAGATGGGTTCCGAGAAAATGGACAATCTGTGAACTTTGTCTAATCTGGGATCAATTACAAGTGAAGCTCTGCTCCTACTTTGGAACAGAAGTTGTCCAAATTAGGAGCTTCACCTGTACATATATTAGCCCTTTTTTTCTGTCGGTAACGCTTACATTCATTCCTGACCACTGACAAACCTTTTTTACTGATTTTCAATGTATTTCTAATGTAAATTCATTAGCAATGCATTACACGTATAATTGACCTATTCTGTCAGTAACGTTTGCCTGGTTTTGTTAAATATGTTAGTGCCATCATTTCGTTCTGTCCCTGCCTCCCCCACAAGTAGAAGTGTGTCTTACGATATGCCTACCATTAATTTATCATCTTTCGCCGCCACCGTAAAATTTATTTTAAGTTATAATTATTTTGCTATTTGTAGTGGTTTATTTTTTTCATTTTTCATTTTTATTTAGAAAGAACAGTTCATCATATGCAATATTAATGACGTAATTATTTCGGCGAAGCAGATATATTTTCAATTTCTGAAGAGATGAAGTTAATTAAAGAATAATTTAGTAACCCCCACCCACCCCATAGAAGTAAATGACATTAATAGATATAGAAAAAGATAATTTGTTTGTTTTATGTCGTCGTTAACGTACGTAAATAAGTAAATATTAGAAAATACATTGAAGTATATTTTGATTTTACTATATTTTGTTTTGAAAAATCTGAAAGAAGCAGTTTCAAAACAGTGAAACTAGATACAAAATTTAAAAAAGTTATTGGCATCTACCTAGGACAAGGAATCCCCCCCCCCAAGCTTTCGACAGAGCAAGTTCGATCTTCAAGAACAAGATCCCATTGGTTTTATAAATAAGGGTCTACCACCAGTATGTCCAAATATTAGGTCTTAAATTAAATGGACTTGAAAAGCTTAAATCCAATAATTTCAGTATTCATTTTAAAAGGATTAAATCAAATAACTTCAACATTCATTGTGAGGTACTTTAAACCGGGTTATCGAAATCAGGTACCATAGTTGGTTTTAAAAACGAAAACAGATGTTTTTCAGGATTTGGAAATGATGCTGTCAAGTTTGAAACTAAAGTGTAAAAGTGATGTTACTCATTATCATGCGTGTGTTCCAAAACGATCATTCACCTGGTAAAAGGCATACTTGTCTAATAGAAAATGCAGCAGCTCCTTTATCAGACAACACAGACTTTCATCTTGAAAAAGGAGTAAGACACCAGCTCACCAAAACTAGTCACAGTCAGGCTCAAAATGGGTCTTCCGAAACTTAATTGGATAAATACAGGAATCAGAATTGATGGCAAATACCTAAGTCACCTCAACTTTGCTGACGACATCGTCGCTTTTGCTGAAAACCTTCAAGATCCCAAACAATGCTAGACGAGCTGAATGAAAAAAGCAAGGAAGATGGTCTTCACATGAATTTCAATAAAACCAATGTCAGGTATAATGACAATGATCAGAACTGAAAACGTACAGCTAAAGAAAATAGTAGATCACTATATCTGCCTGGGAATATCCATGGAACCCCCCCCCCCAAATCAAACGAAGAATCGCCCTAGGTTGGCAAGCTTTCGACAGAGCAAGTTCGATCTTCAAGAACAAGATCCCATTGGTTTTTATAAAGAAGGGTCTACCACCAATACGTCCCCACGGAGCTGAAACCTGGAACTTAACCAAAAGATTGGCTCTCAAACTAAGAACCAAGCAACGTGCACACGAAAGGATCAGTCTTAACATGGAGATACCACAAGACAGCACATATTAGAAAGCAAACAGGTGTCAGACATATCCTAAAAAACATTAGCAAGCTCAAATGGCAATGAGCAGACCATGTTGCAAGAATGTCAGACAACCGATGGACATCACGGCTCACAGTAAACGTCCACCGATATCATATATAAAAATGGTCGCCGACAAAAAAGATGGCATGATAATTTAGAAAAGTTCAGAAAGAATTGGCACCGTGATGCTCAGGCAGGGGAGAACTGTCGGAAGGTATTTTATCCAACAACGGACTTTAAAAGCCTGCTTCTGATGATGATGAATCTTCGTGAGCCTTAATAAACCGTTATTTTTGCTGCTTGACCGCACCCGCACCGCATATTTAGATAGTTATAATTAATCCTCGAGTTTAGCGGGTAGAATAATAAACATATATAAAACTATTATAATTATAAGAATATTATAATTATTCAATCATAATATAGTCAATCTAAATAATGGAATTTGCACACACGATGTGATCAACCATTCGGAAAATGTTTGTGGAGCCCACTGACGATGAAATCTATGCAAATACTGTTGGAAATTTCTGGATGAAAGCAAAAAGAAAATTATGACGGCAATTCGGCACATCTGAGAACCTATTACCATCATACATGCATGAATTTGTAATCACAAAACATTTCTCTTATTTTTTTTATTATTTCAGTTGTTAATAGTCATTATGCAAATCAATTTGTTTGAGGATATTCTTATAATATATTATTCATAATTTTGGATAAATATTTACTTTTGATTTTACGCCGCTAGACTGCAAGACTACCCAAATGGACACCAGCAATATTGGGGCGGCCCTGAGCAGAATTTTATTTGGGCGCCACCACGGGGGGCCCTAAGCAGCCGCTTAGGCCTCGGGCCGGCTCTGTATTAGGGTTTGCGATTACGGTTGTTTCGGGGATTTTTTAAAGTTCAAAATTAAGCCTTGTACCAGGTGTATTAAACGTTTGGGACACTCATTTACATATGATCCAGTAATCGTTTAATAGGATGGAAGTAGGTTATATGTCACGCGAGCAATTTTAGCCATAATCCAGCCAGGGTCAATTTGGGCGTGCATGTGTACGTAATTTATGACCTATAGATTCCAAAGCACCTAAACAGGACATCGATAAAATAATTATTGTAAACAGTACGCTACCGAAAAATAAGTTAATAGATACGTTGAACATCTCACACACGCCCACACACGCCCACACACAACCAGTGACATGAGGATTGGTGGTGGTGTGTTAAAAGAAGGAAAAAAAAAAAACAAAAAAAAATAAGCTCTTTTAAAACCAGGTTGTGAATCGCTAGTCGCAGCGTTCCGAAAAGGTCATCACCATGGTAACCATATCCCTACAGGGTCAGATTAAAGATAATCTTTAAGCCGATTTAATGTGGGCATTATTTTTTGCGAACTTACCCGAGCAGGAGGACTAAATCCTGTCTCTGAAAACGTGCGTTGCTTTAGACGATTATTAAGAATTATGATAAATAGCAAAATAGATAAATAAATATTAAAAAACATTTTGTGAGTGTGTGTGTGTGTGTGTGTGTGTGTGTGTGTGTGAAAGAGAGAAGAGTAAGTGAGAGCAGTTCATTTGGTTTAGAACAGTGGTTCCCAACCTTTTCGAGTCGTTCCCCACTTGTCAATAAGATTACTAGTATTCCCCCCCCTTTCCGTTTATTAAGTTGCAACAAAGAATAATTTCAAACAACTTTCTTCAATTATAGTCATAGATGTTATCATAACTAAAACCAACTAGAATATTGAGGAGAGCGTTACAGTATTAAGGAGACTTGGTGTCACTTGATCTCACGAGCAATCCACCAGATATTTCTGCTGTGAATAATAATAATAATAATAATAATAATAATAGCAAACATCTAGATGTCAGCATTACTTATATCAGCTAGAATACAGAGGAGAATGTTGCGGCATTGAAGAGATTTGCTGTCACTTGATTCTCAGAAAATGCTGGTATGAAATATTTGATTGCGATAATAAAAGTTACATTGTAGTTTTCGTAATAAAACTACCCAGGAGATACATCAGACCATTTCTCACATTACTGTTCAGTGCACAGTAACTTATCCCCCCCCCCAAAAAAAAACAAAAAAACACGTTCTCCTAATACCAATTTATGGGACTAATTTTCATTTTGAGGGTGGGTATATTAATCAAGCCAGGCAAAGAAAATTGTTACTCTGACCAGGTAATTTGTCCCAAGATTGGCTAACCTTTCTGCATTATTATTGTCAAATCTTTTCACACACACACACACACACACACACAGCCGGTGCAAGGGTTTCATGCATCCTAGGCGAGACTTGAAATTTGCACCGCCCGTTATATTCTAACGACCATTTTCTTTTTCAGTTTGGAGTGCGCCTCTTTGGATGGGTTTATAATTCTTTTTAACGCAATTAATCATAAAAATACAGCGTGAATGTTAACTTATGTTATTTTGTGTTCTGCCAGTAACCAGAGAGCTATAATAACCTGTGGGTAGTTAAATCTTGCTAATGTTATCAAACAGATTAGAAACTGAAAATGTACTGCTGTGATATTAGAAACACAAAAACAATACCTAACCCCATGACCATCGAAATATTTATTGGGATATCTTCATCAACGAACCAAAAATATAAACATCTGGCTTGAAAACTCTACAAAATAGCGAATAAGATTTCTTTTATTGGTGGAGATTTCGAAGAGGGAATCTAAAGTCAATCCTAAGAAAAGGACAGGGAGATTAATATAAACTCGACATAATTTAGAAAATGTTATATGCGTGAAAAAAGCAACCAACTTTTGCTTCATTATTTGAGGGGTTTTATTTTTTTAATAAGACGATTAGCGGTCCCTGCCTTGACAGGTTACCAACCGAAAAAACCCCAGCGGCTGTTTTTTTTTTACATTGGATTTAAAATTTAGTCCTTTAAAGGATACACTTCTGAGTTCTTAAATATATAAAGTTGATGAAAAACACCAATCTTATGAAAGGTAAGTTTAGCTTAGTTTTATTGTAAAAATATTAATAACTTCCATTTTATATGTATATATTTTTGTTATATTAAATGTCCTGTGGGTGACAGGAGAGAAAAACAACATGTACATTAGAATGTTCACCAACACAAATATGTAGAAAACTATCTTCCTGTACACCGTAGAATACTTTGATACTAGTCAGACGGATACTATGTTAGAAATAAAAATTGGAGAAGTAAAAAAAAAAATTTAAAAAAATAAAGCTTGCTTCCCGCACCGTACAAATTGCTAGAGAAATAAAGTAAAAGAGAGAGAAAAAAAAAATCAACAGAAAATTAATAATAAGCACACTTTCAAAGAAATGGCACCCCCGCAACTAAAATGAATGAATATTCAGATTTTGTTCATAAATTCAAAAAAGCAATAAATAAATCTACTTGAATGATAAAATGTATCATAGTTGTTTATTTGGCTTGCATGAATGGGTATGAGTTATGCGCCGCAGAGCTTTCACGCTGTTGGGAATTTCAGGGATCATGTAACAGCACATTCCGTATTCTCGTTGTCCTTTAACAAGTTCAGTCGAAATTAGGGTCTTTGGAGAGAGTTCCAAATACTCCAGTAATTACGGGTACGACCGTGACACTCATAATCCACAACTATGGTTATTATTCATTCTATAACTAAAAAAAACTTTTAAAAAACTAGACTTTTTATATACACCAAACGCATAGTACACATACACGTAACATTTTCCAGTGAGCGCACAGATACTACACTGATTCTAGACAGAAGTGCCAGGATCGACGCTCTGATCCTAGGCAGAAAGTACAGATACTACAGACCTATTCAAGGCAGAGGGCCGGGGAGCGAATCTGGTCAGAGGCAGAAGTGTCGATCCATACATAGATAAATCAGATTTTTTGACAGGTACCATACCAGGATAGTATTTCAAACATTCCAAAAATGATACCATGCGCCGGTTGTATAAAGGATGTGAAACAGTTTAAGGTGTGTACGATTCTATAATTCTAATTTAAAGTAGGTTATATTTCCTGCGCCAGTGAAGTAGACCAAAAAAAATAAAAAAGGTTTAAAACGAACAGATTCATTGTTGTCTAGTAACATCGACACAATAACAGTCATGCTAGAGGTAAGATTTACTTTTCAATTTGTCCAATCTTGTGTTTCCGTCAAAGTTAAATTTTACGACCGAATTATTTCTAATTGGATTTTTTACTTTTGAAGAAGAAGAAAAAAAAAGTGTCTAAAATCAAGAAGAAAAAAAAAGTGTCTAAAATCAAGAAAAGCAGTTCATTCAACTAATAGAGGGCGTAGTTGATAAAAAAAATACGCATAACTACATTTAACAACACATACCAACGTAAAGAAAAAGAAAAAAGAAATCACTTGATCTGACACTTAACCAAATTTTACGAACATTAAAAAAAGATCAAAATATCTTCGTGGATGTGGTAAAATGGGGGTCGAGGGTTTTAGATAAGAAAGAAGACACCCATGATAATTCGTCGGCTTTTTATGCCTCCACACGAACTTTAACTATCGGGGAGTGTCTAACTCTAAATATTTAAAACCACAGGTAAATTGAAGATTTTAGATGTAGTTAAGATTGTGCTTCTAAAATTTGGAAGTACAAAGATAAGCCAGACCCCAGATGGAGGGAGATACAAAATTACACAAATTTAAGCGGAAACTAAAATTAGTGGTCAAATTAGAGCAATGTTACTGCTAATTGAGCCACAGCACCTGCCTTACTTTGCAATTTAAATAACCGAATTTGCACACACACTCGCGTGTGTGTGTGCGTGTGCGCATGCACGTTATCTCTACGTGCAGTTTTTACTTTTAAGTTTTCTCCTTCGAGCTGGGCTATAAACAAAAGCGTGCCTTATCAACATTTTGACAAGAATCCGAGTGCTACCTCATTTTAAAGCCGTGTCAATAAATAGCTTATCTCAAATTTCGTACGCGATCTATGAAGATATTAGCCAAGTTTCTTGAAGAGGAATTTTCACTTTTTAAAAATTTATATTGAATAAAAAAAATAAATTACCTATTTATTTATAACCAATGGAAAGTCTTGACACAGCGTCGCTTATTTAATTCAAATTCAGGCTTCGTGAAGAAACACATACTAGAGCCCCATTCAAGCTTCAGACATCAGGGAATGCCCTGACCCTTCTCGACATGGAGGGATGCTCCTAAGCCTAGTACGGCAGAGGGTAGAAGATAATGTTACGCCAATTTTCTAAGCAGGGAGAACCTGGCTGACTAGAAAATCGAGCTGGTTGCTAAAAGAAACTAAAAGACAAGACACCTTAATTGTGAGTAAACCCCACCTAATGTTTCCCCCCTTTCCTTGCCACACAACAATTATCCCTTTTTATTAGTCAATGGGGGCCCCGGGATTGAAGGCTAATGAGATGAAATCAGGAAAGAGAAAAATGATCGAAAATATCTGGGTGCGTGTACCTTATGTAGGCCAGAAGAGACGGTGGGGAACGCGTGGGCCAGATAACAATGAGGCTACGATTTTGAGGGGGTTCACCCCCGCCCCTGCTTCTCATTACGGTACTGCACTTTGTTGTCTTCAAAAACTCAGACCGGCACAAGGCTAAGGAAGATTGTGCTGCACCAACTTTGAAAAATTGAGGAAGCTTTGCTTAAAAAATAAATCTGTATTGAAAATCCTGGCTTTTAACTGGGTTCGAACGCTGATCATTGGCGCCTAACATCTAATATCAAGTCAGAGCTAGAGTATTGAGTTCAATCCTTACCAAGTGGCCATAATTGGGGCCTTCTACCAGACTAATCAGAGCTTATTATTCACACAAATCTAACATTTGGGAGAAATGCGTTTCTTTTTTTTTTTTGCGTAAAAATAAATAAATAAAACACGTCAATGTATGTGACATGTTGTAAGCGACGACTAAAATTTTCCCCCAAGAGGCGGAAAAAAAAAAAAAAAAAAAAAAAAAAAAAAATCTTTATTAAAAAACAAAAACCTATCTATATAATGTTTGTTTGTCCGTAACAACGGACTCATCAACTTAAAGGTAACCATTTTGCAAATAAAAAATATCTCCTTTGTGTGTGTGTGTGTGTGTGTGTGTGTGAGTGAGTGAGTGAGTGAGTGAGTGAGTGAGTGAGTGAGTGAGTGAGTGAGAGAGAGAAAGAGTGAGAGAGTATATATTTGTATACTGGATAAATTTTAGTATATAAATATATACTCAAAAATTGAACTCTTTTAGCCGCTAAAACATTAGAAATGCTATATATCATATCAAATGGGCCGTTCCCGATAATAAGCTTGTAAAATACGTTCACGTGTTGGAAGGGTTAAAACGGCGTTGTCCAATTCCGTGGAAGTAATGGCTAACAGTGTGTTCTGAAATTAAGAATGATAAAGAGAGAGAGAGACACACACACACACACACCTGACTTTTTTTTCTAATGTCTTCATTTTGGGGGAATAGCCTGTCACATACAAGTCGTTGTGAAAAATGAAAACGACAGCAGTGGTTAGGGCGATGACGAAGGCGGTGGTTCTTTCTATAGTGCGACACCTACAAGCGTAAGAGGAGGTGGTGAAGCCACGGCGGGGGAGTCGGGATGGAAGAGATGAATATATGACACGCACCAACCCCAGACGAACGCATCTCTCTCTCTCTCTCTCTCTCTCTCTCTCTCGAAAGCCTGCCTACACCCAAGGCACCACCCCGCTCTCCCACTTTCGCGGTGTCATCATTTTCATTAGCGAGCAGGAAGGATGAAGTTTCATTGATTCGCACCTTAGACGAAACGATTTCGAGATGAAGAACGTCGCGGGGGGCAAGGACGAGAGGGGGAGAGGGAGAGAGGTAACGTGTCGTTTTACTTTCTTAAACCCCCATCCCGACCCTGCCCGATGCTAAAGATGGGGGAGGGAGATTGTGCAGGAGGGAGGGAGAGTAGAGTGTGCATGCACTATGGCGGAGACGACAAACGCATATTCGCAGACATGTCGTTAAAGGAAGAAAGAGAAAAGGGGG
>VCCN01000985.1:4519343-4535130 GCA_006491835.1 Architeuthis dux
AAAAAAATATTTTTTTCTCTTCAGTGAAGAAATGAAAAACACAATGAAAAAAAAACAAAAAACAAAACAAAACACAAACACACCCTTCTCGTTCGTTCTTCTCTACCCCGACCCCATATTCAGCCATAGTTTTAAATGAAGGAATTGTGGTATTAGAAAGAAAAAAAAAATCCATTTTTTTTCGTCTCTTTTTCTTTATCAGTTTGTTCATTTATTCGCAACAGTAAGTTTTTTTTTGTTTTTAGATTTCCTCCTTTCCAAAAGTTATTTTCCGGATAAGTTTCGTTCCAATTCATGCAATGAAAAAGAAAAGTCTCCATTCAAGACATCCGCGTATATATATATATATATATATATATACACACACACACACACATATATACATACACACCAACTTCGCATTTTTCCTTTTCTTAAAAACAAAAACCCAAAGAGGTATTGTGATCATTTGTTCAATTTTTGTATAGGAAATTCTAACTCCAAAAGGGCAGCAATTTGCAATTTCAGAAAATCTGTTCATCACGGAAGATCAAATGTCCAAAAATCAGTCCTTTTAACAGAGTTGCTCATAAAAATGTTTTTGGGTTGTTTTTGTTTTATTACTTCATCGCGTGCTGATCTTAAGACCGCAGAATTCGAATCCAGTACATTTGGTACAAAATAAGTAATCTCAATGTTTTTATTTTTATATCGCCTTTGATAATTTCGTGATGTCTTACTTCAATCAAAATCCGCAATTTTTTCCCCGCTTTATGAAATAATCGTAATCCTTGGAGAAGTTCGTTAAAAAATAATTCCGTCCAGCAAACGAGTACTTTAAGAATATTGTCCAAAAGTTTGTTTTTAATTCCTTTAGTTTTTCCGTTTCGAAGTCAGGATTGGTTTGGTTGGTAAATATTTATTCATTATTCTTGTTATTATCCAATGTTCGTCAAAAGTGGTGGTTAGAGTTTAATACAATGAAATTTATACAAAGTCCGTGAAGGTATAAAAGAAAATAGGATATTTTCTTTTTAAATTTGTCCATTATTTCTTCTTTTTTTTTTTAATCCATCGAAGTAAAGTTTGAAATGCTGAAAAGTAAAAGTATGTAACAAGGGGAGGGGGAAGAAACCCCACCAAAATATTTTCTTTTTACTTATCTTAAAATCTCTAATTTGAAGTGACGATATTTTGAATACCCAGACAGACACGCACACACATAAACATACATATTTAAAAAAAGCTTTATTTACCTTAGGTTGGGCTTTCCTTGGAAAAGCTACCTTTGGATCGACCTAAAAGAGGAAAAGAAACAAAGAGCTCTAAAGTATTCGCGCAAAAAACAAAAGACAGGCCCCTGTAAAATAATAGATGCAACGAGAACCAAAGGGAATATTATTCAACAAAATCTTTTAAACAGGTTTGTGGCGATTAATCGAATTGTGTAGGTTATGGGTTATTCCTTGATTAAAGCATTTTTTACTGGTAATAAATGATATCTTTGTTTCGCATCTCGTATTTTGCAATGACCCCTACGAGACTGATACTTTGACGAAAATTTCAATTTTAAAACTTCAATAGAAAGTTGCAAACATTTTTTGATGTTTCTTAAAATTACAATCATGTTTTTCCCCCGAGGTGGTTGTATCCTATAACCACAACGCAATTTTAATTATGATAGATTTCTCAGATATAGCTTCGAAACGAACACAGCTTGTAAACAAGCCCATTTATGGTAATCTAACCATCTTCAACGTAACATTTATCAATCAATGGTCCAAGTTTTTAAAAAAAGAAAAAGAGGGCCTAGAAAGGAATTTATAATATGTTAATACGCTTTGGAAGTATGATTGATAAGGAGGATACATTACACGCACGCCTCAGCGCTCCGTGCATTAGTTAAAACATCAACGATCCCAGCTTGAAGTTCAGGTGAAATTCAGAATAAAGCGTGTTAATAAAGTTTATTTTAAAACTACATCTCCTCAGAAGAGGTTACAAGATTTAAGTTACTTCTGCCAACAAAGTTGGAAGCGGTATATGTATTAACTAGTGTATCCAAATGATATCTCCAAAAGTTTTCTATAAATTCTTTGTGGAAGGGTGGGACATGAGCTATGGAAGAAGTGATTAAGTTTTGTTGTTGATCCAATAATTTGTTTTCGATCGAGAGATTTTTTTTTATTATTCTGCAGAAAAAGAGGTTGAAAACGAACAGTTGAGAATAAAAAGGATAAATTCAAATTTCAAGGGAAGTAAATCAATATTTTTACATTTAAACTTCTCTCCCTTGTTTTTCTTACTATTTTATTTTCAGTTTTTGTTTAGTGTACGGCGTTCGTTGACAGTGGTATGCACTCAGTGCTTTCTAGCTTCTCAATAGATTAAATCAGGAACATCTCAAACCGTAACACAAGATGACATAAGTTCAACTTAGGCTTGATACAATCTCATTATTATTGGTGACAGTTGTTGTCTAATACAGGGGCGCAGTGCTAACTTAGGTACCGGAGCTGACAAAACGCTTGTCATTTCCTATACACCCTCTCTCTCTCTACATCAGTTACATGAACGATACAAAAAAAAACAAAAAAACTATCGCAGTACATGAAATGAGCAGGTACACAAATTAAGGAGGTTTGGAAATGCGTCACGTCTAGTTCCTTTATTTTGGCATCTCCCTCCAGAGATGCCGGAGTAGCGCTCTAGTGAACTCCGGCAGCACGGCACCCCTGGTCCAATCTAAAGGGGATAGAGCATTTTACGTATTAACCAATTTGACAACACGTGTGAAAATTAAAAACCCGATTCTCTATGTGGAAAAAGTCACCCGAAAACGAAAGAGAAAGTACACTTTGAAATGATACTCTACTCATGTATGTATATTTACAAGTGTTATATGTTCTTATCTTTTGGGGAATGATAAGATAAATAAATAAGACAAGTATTTATGTTTATTCAAAGAAAAAAAATGCTATTAAACAAATAATCACAAATACACATTTACGTAGACCTATTTAAAATTATCATAAAAACAAAAAGAAAAACAACAAAAACAGCCAAACAAAAAATATAATCCAGCGACAATTTAACCTTCATTCTTAAACTAGCATAGTACCCGTCAAAAATGACGGGACTATTTACGTATAGATCGGCAATTCTTTCTAGGATCAAAGTGTAGTATCTATCTATCTATCTATCTATGTCTATCAGCGCACAGTTTTATATATGTAGATAAATATACAATGTGAAATTGTTAGGAAAAGGTATTTACAGTGACCTCAAATTACCTTGTGTAGATAATAAATCCTCTAAAATGAGAATTTGCCGAATGCCCCAAGACCATTTTGTGTCCATGGAGACGCTAATCGCTTTTATTTGGCTAACGGGATTACGTCCTAAAGCTTTGACGTTATGACTTCATTAAAATGTATGGATACTTTCATGGGGCTTCGATTTTATGGGGAGGAATCATAAGATATATTCGGTTTGACAGAATTTCAACCAAGATAGTAGTTCAGGTACGCGTGTGATACTCTGCGTGTCAAGTCACCACGTCCTACCGTTAACTCATTCTTTTAAGGATTGTCCCTTTTGAGTGTGATTCCGGCTCTCCGGTCATTCGTGGCCGGGGTGGTATGAAGTCCCCTCAAAGGGAAGTGCCGGGGGAACTACACCATTTTTGTACATGGTTGAGTTTAAAGTGGGAATCCACACGTGTATATGTGTCCCATTTTGCCCGCGTGGGGAGGTAGATAAATCTCCACTTTTTAATTTTAAGATAAATATTTATGATCGGGCTCAAACATCTGATTTTATGAATAAATATTTTTGGTCAAAGTTTTAGTGACCTCACATGTCATTAATTCATTCTGAAATTTGAATGAAAATTCTTTATTAAAACAATTTAATTATAAAAACAAAAATCAATATTTGCGTTGACTTTAATAATCTCTCAATTTGCGTTTTGATCAAGTATTAATGAAAAGTATGTTCAGTTTTTAATTTTCCTTGTTTTGGGTGTCTTGTGCGCAGTGTGAAGTGAGTGACGCCACTTCGGGTGCTTGTCGCCTCTAAGTCTATTTCACATATCGAACGGGCTGGAGTAAGTAGTGATGTGATTTATAGAGCCTAAGCAGAAACGGCTGAAGCCATAGTCAGCATAGAGACATTACTTACTTAGGGACTGGTCTTTAAAATGAAAGGTGGCGGGGACGTTTACATATGAAATTTAGAAAAGATTTTGGTAATGGAAAAAACAAATCAGTTCGCTCCCCCTCTCCTCCTGAAATTCAAATGCAACAGGAATCCGAAAACAAAGTTTGGCTTTAACATTTAGGTATTAAAAAATAAATAAAACTATTGACAACGTCAAGTCGAAAAACGTTTGGAAATTCGATTCTTTGAAAATCAATGTCAAATTTCTAAGTGGATGTTACATATTTTATTAAATAAATTGAACAAAGAACTTGATGTTATTGAATAAACAAATAAAATAGGAAACTTACATTGCGTATAAGAACTCTTTGGTTAAGGAGGACAGGACAACAAAGGCTTGATTTGCCCGAAACTTTACGCTCGTACACCTATAGGGTTAGTGATATATTTTTTGATCAATTTAAGATTCCTTTTTACGATCATTAAATGACACCACACTTATAAGAATAGATGTTGCCGCTGCTAACAAAGCTAAGAATAACAACGACGACGACAAAATTATCTCAAGGTAATAATCAGCTCTGGTTTCCGCCAGCCTCACGGTTCATTCGTGGCCGTGGGGATATAAAGATTATGTTTAGTACCAGGGGACCCGCTCCTCCAGGCTGTACCTTCCCATTGGGGGAGGGTCAAGGCATTCCCTGATGCCTGTGGCGTACCGAAAGGCAAGGCCGAGGGAACTGGACAGTTCTTGTCCCTACCCACACTATCGCTAAATAAAACAAAGATTATTTTTTCGGTGGAAGAGGGACAAGTTGATATTTTCTCTTTTGCTGTGATAATTCTTTCGTTTACAGTGCTTTACAAGTATACCTTGATTAGTGCGGTTAGTTCGTTCCAAAATGTTCCGTACTGTTCAAGGTCTTTTTCCAGCTTCAACTCAGTTACAATAATTTGTACAGCAATACCGTAACCGCACTACATCAAAACCCGCACTAATCAAGGTATTCCCGTATTTAATTTTTTTTCAAGGTCTATAATTCTGTTCTATTAACATTACCCACCTCTTAAAAAATTAGTTCAACATGGTTAATACATACAAGGGCAAATTAGGATTACAAGTTTTTAATTCCCAAAGTGGGGGTTATTACTCCCAAAAGGGTAATTTGACGATTTTCTACTTGTATTTGTTTTCAGTTCACTGATATGTTTTTGTACTTAAATGTTCTTTTTTTATGAAAACCTAAATATTTTATTAATTTGTTCAATTTGTTCAATTTTGCTTGTGGGTAATAAGCGTTACTACAATTCTGAGATGGAATAATCCTACCTAAAAGTTTTGGAAGCACTGTAAGTCTTGGCTTGAAGCAGAGTCACTCCAATCCACCAACTGCTCCATTTCCAACCGGACAGTCGAATAGATGAAGAACGGGTTTGGGCAAAATAGATTATTCGACCCAGTGCATCCGAGAGCAATTTTATAAGACAATGCAAAGCAGTTTTCGCCCCCATCCCTTACAAGGACTGCATAAACACTCGTCCTTGAGCCATCCTATTTTCATCTGCTATAACCCTTTTAGCAGGCCATAGAATATTCGTTCGCTGGAAAACGATAGAGTCGACCTATTTTATCAATGGACATCGTATCGACTCAGTTCTACCAAAGAAACTCTTGAGCTTCGCTTGGCCCTCTGATCCGTGATGCGATGCACCGACTGCACCATCCTCTCACAGGCCCTGATTGGACAGCGTGTCCAACTCCATGCTGAAAGTAGCCATACAGCCGGGCACCTATGATAGAGCAGGGTTTAGCAAGCTAATTTCTCAGCTAATGTTCGATCTTCACCAAGTGACCCCACCAGCGTGACCGTGTGCCAGACTAAGCGATCACGAATGAGCTTATCCTTACTTTTTTTTTAGCCTTTGGCCAGACTAGATGAAGCTTAGTGAGTATCTATAGTAATGGAGATGCAATGTTTGCAAACAACAAGTTCAGCACCACCGTTTCCGTGGCCTTGTGCAAGACTAAGCTTTAATGTTGATAACATTTGAGTGACTTGAAATCAATGGGGAAAGAAAGAATAACTAAATGAACGAACTTACCGTTTTTGAATCCAGTTCATGCGGTCCATTTGCTAGAACTTTCTCTACGCTAGCCGGATCCCGAAATGTAACAAAACCAAATCCCCTGAAAAAAGATAAATAAAAAGGAATTAGACAAGGGCATTAGGTGATACGAGTAAGAGAGACAGACAGGGACAGAGCAGCGTAATTTTCAAAGGGCATTCTTTGGTCATGGATTTATTTATTTTATTCCGTAAAAGAAAAATAATAGAAGCAGTTTGATGTAAAATTTAAAAAAAATAGGACGGCGAATATATCCCAACAAAGAAATCAAATTCACAGTGCTACCTGAAGATGGAGAGTTAACATCGAAAGCAAAGAAACCAATACAGACGCAAGTTCACTTCTATTAAAACCCTCACCCAGTTTCCATTAGAACGTTTTGACCAGAGTTCTCCGACCATCTTCAGGTGACATAGCGTTCGCTCATGCACAGATTAATATCTTTCTACTAGCAGGTGTACATTGTCGCTATAGGATTTGAGCGTATGCCAACGTGTTTGATACTTTATTTCGAATACTAGGTTGATGAAGTTCCTTACTAACAGGAAGGGGGGGGGAGAAAAGAAAACAAATTTAAATGATATTGGGCGTTTGCCTAGTGGTCGAAATAGTTGCTTATTTCACACTAGTGTCACAGGTTGGTATTCGAGCCCAGTTGAAAGCCCGGATTTCGAATGCAGATCTTCAAAACAGTCCCCACCCCCACTTGAAAGATTGGCGCAACACCATCTTCCTATACACTCATTTAGCTTTGTCCCCGACCAAGCTAAGCTTAGTAAATATCATAAACACGAGCAATGGGCTTGCGTATTTCCCACCGGTCGGTAGTCAATCACAGGCAAAAAGCTAAGATTTTGAATGCTGATTTTCAAAGCAAGTGATATTTCCCTACTTTGATTATGTACGTGGTCTTGTGCCAAACTAAGCTAAACAATAACAATAACTAGTTGGATCCGTCGAAATCCAAAGGATGTTGACAACTAAAATATCATTACTATCGCACATACATTTCTATAATTAAAGTATATAATCTTGTTAAAGTAATTTATTAATTATAGAATGTATATATAATAACTATAACAACATGCAAAGGCAAATGAAACTAATATATTTGCTATTATTGATTACTTTTGCTGACTAAATTCCTGTGGTCTACTACTACTATAACTTAATTTTCATGCTTCAGACTTGTGAGTGAGGAATAATGAATGGAAGTTATAGTAAAGGTTGTCCTCTTTGCTCCCATTCAAACATAGGCGCCCCCTTTCACTTCCCCACCACCCTTGTTAATTACATTGCAGGGGTGGGTGGGTGTATGGTGATGGAGAAGAGAAAGGATGAAAGATATGAAGAGAATGAATAATAATAATCAGAAAGCGTAACGGTCGTATCCACCCCGCCCTTGTTTTTAGCTTATCAGCAGAAACAAAAACACGGGCGTAGCACGTGCAGTACAAGCCAAGGTTCTCGATACTCAAATGAACAAAAATATGATTTCTCAGATGAACATGGCTGATCAGATTGAGGTTTAGATTACAATCAGAAAGAAGTACATTGTTCATAGAACGGCAGCATGGTTTGGGAGGGCGAAAACAAAAATCTGTCATTTATTTGGTTATAGGCTCAAACAAGGGATGGGGATCGGGTGGACCAGTTGACATGGGCCAACAATTGAGGGGGACCTTTCCCCTCTAATAGAGGCAAATACTATTGTATTTACTGTTACTTTGTCTTATATACATTTTGAATAACATGGTTTGCCATTACCGTTTTATTTATATAAATCGTTCAAGTTATGTTATTCTGTCCTGTTACTTGTTAGTACATCATATACACTTACGAATATGTGTATACCTATACATAAATCATATATATTTAGCACGGATTATAAAACTATTCAATGAACAGTTGGAAATAGGACCCACATTTCCCAGCTGGCATGGGCTTATTACCAACTTTGCACGGGCCTGAATGGTTAAACATAAACACCATTGTATTTACCGCGGTAAATATTTCAACTTTCCGAAAGAAATAGAAAAACTGTACGGATATTGGAAAAATCACAGATATAACCGATCACAATCCGGTCACCGCACACTTTTTCTGAATTCTTGCCAATAATTTTTTTTGTTACTTTGATCGGACAAAAATAAGCACGATGCTTAAATCCTACATTTCTTTTTTTTTATCTACTTACAGTCGTTAAACATGAATTACAATCATTTTGACTGTTGGCGAACTTTCAACGATTTTATTATACAAGTTTCTGCTGTCTGGGCCGAGATTATAATAGGGTAACGTCCTCAAGATTATTCTCAGCAAGGTATTTTCATGCCTCATGACAGCCTGATATTGGTAGCAAGGTGTAAATAAGCCCTGGTACATTTTGGAATCTTCAGTCATCGGTCGTTCCTATATAAAGTGCGATATCGACGCAAAAGAGGCCGGAAATAAGCGAATTTCCTCAAGGAATTCTCAACAAATAAAACAGACACTTTGAAAGATAAGAAGCGAGCGTGCCGAAGGAAGATACATTTTTTTAAAGGTCAAGTCACCATCTCACAGCAACGAACAAGATCTTTTTACTAAAACTAGACTACTAACAGATAGAAAACGTACTTTATCTGCAAGGCAACGTTAACTGGTGTTGCTTGGGTTAAAATTGCAAACAGATTATTAATCATTGTTACCAATCAGTTGCTGGCTAATCTTTTTTTATGTGTTACATTTAACGGCGCTTAAGTTGGTGACACTAAAGAAACACAGGCGGTTCAAATGTAGTTTAAAAGCTGAAACCCCCACTGCGTCATTTTTAACACACGGAATAGGTAATAAATTTATTCACGACCGTATTTCAAAGAATTAGGAAAAAGGACGAATAGCCTCTGACATCAGATTTTAACCCTATTCACTAAGGATAGGTCTTTATGAAAAAGGAAAAAAAGGCAGAGTGTGACAGAGACAGAGACAGAGTGTGTGTGAGAGAGAGAGAGAGAGTGTGTGTGTGTGTGTGAGACAGAGAGAGAGAGAGAGAGAGAGAGAGTGACAGATAGAGTGAGCATGAGAGGAAGGGTGAGAGAGTGACAGAGATCGATCATAGCTAAATATGACCATACAAGAAGGTTTTGGAGTGACTTACGTTCGGATACGATATTATGATGTTAACTTTGAGAGTTTAACTTTTTTGTCTGAAAATGAAATCAACGAACCAAGTTCAAATTTCGGCTGGAATAGGTTATGTTTATTTTGTACTAATCGCATTGGGAGAGGAAGTCCACCTCTCCCAAAAGGTCAAGCCAGGGATTACTCCCCGCTGCTGGTACCATGGTTACTTGAAGAGGAGGTGGGTACTACAGAGTAACACCATTGCATGAAGGACCCAGGATGGTATCCCGACAATCTAATAGGTCATGGGATAATTTGAATTGATCTATTCTTGCTAACAAAGTGGTGCATGCCGTAAAACATAGAATCTAAACGAGTCATTAACATACCAACTTTTGTTCGTACAATCCAATCTCTCCTTCCCATCTTTGATGTTAACGTTTCGGTCGATTCATTCTACGGCTTTCTTCAGGTGTAATATAATACCCGCAAGAGAGAAAGAGTCCGATAAAAGAGGCTCTCTTTCCTTACGGATATTAACACATGAAAGAAGACCGTAGAATGAATCCGACGGAACGTAGTGTTAACATCAAAGATGGCAAGAAGAGATTTTCGTTGTCCGAACAAAAGTTGGTATATAGAATCTAAATATTTGTAATACACAAATAATGTACTAGCTAAACAAGTCCCACAGGATGTAATAGGAGGTCTGACTAACTAAAGCCATATTTCAAATTAAGAAATACGTGGTTTGTTTGTTGGGTGGAGCGAAAATGTTTAACTATCGCATTCGCGCAACAAGAGGATAAATGGGATCACTTTAACACCCATCCCCTCCCTACAGTAGCCATAAAGCAGTCCAAGGAGGAGGAGGAGGAGGAGGAGAAGCTTTATTTTATTGACCAAGTTAAAGATATTGTTCACTCATGAATACATAAATTTTTAAATGGATCATCGCCAAATTTGTTTCGACATTTCCAAGCATACCCACGGGACTTTTTACGTATCGGGTCCAATTCAATGTTTCATCACACTTATCTTCATACTTTCAAAGGCCGTTTTGTTGTAGCCAACGAATAGCTGGCAACGGCTTGGAACGTGTTGTCAGCCATGGGTTCTCTCCCATTAGTTATGGCAATTAAACATCTCCCCTAAACCAATCCGGGGGTTGATGTTAAAGTGATCCATTCTATGTCACATACACACAGTTGCAGACAGCGATATTGAGATAATCGTAATGACAGCGGACCGTTAGATTGTAAACAGAAATTAAATCTTGAAGAGAGAAAAAGATTTTTAGTAAGCATTAAAGAAGGTCGATATCAAACATTTACAAAGCTTCGTCTGGCACAGGGTTACAATAATGGAGGCCCCATTCTCACTGCTACCAATAATAGGCATGATCAGTTTGCTAGTCTCTATGGCAAGCGATCATCAAATTAAAAAAAAAAAAAAAATCTTTTTTGGAGGGAGGATGTTTGATTGTCAAAACTAAGGGGGAAGAACCTATGGCTGACAAACTTATGTATTTAAATGAATGAACAACATCTTTAATTTTGTCAATAAAATAAAGCATTTCTCCCCCCTTAGACTGCTTTAGGGGGCGAGGGATGTTTAATTGCCAACATTTAGCAGAGGGGGGAATGATGTTCAAATGACCAATCAAATGGGAGGGTTAAAATGAACCAAAAATAAGTAAAGTCAAGGGAAAGCACTTCATTTTTTCTTCCCAGATCTCCAAGAATGTAGCCTCATGCCAAGCATGTCTTTTATAAATATTTTATTGTTGAGCAGTTTCAGAATTAAGTTGTAAAGATGACCCTATCCAATTTATACATCAACAAAGGAAGAAAAAAGTCAAGAGCTTACGATTACATATCTGCCATAGAACGATTGTTAACAGGCTTATCTCGCAGACCGTTTGCCAGTGAAGCGAGTTCGATCTTCACCGAGAGCCATTTGTGGTTTAGTAAAGACCTACTTGGTAGGTTGGACAGCAAGGATTTCGAATGTTGATGTTTCAAAGCAGATCTTCCACACTTGGAAGACTGGCGCAACACAATCTTCCGACTAATTACCTCCCATTTGGTCTTGTGACAAGCTAAGCTAAGCTTGGTAAATTATATTTATTTCTGATTTCAAAATATAGCGCCCTTATAGGGGCACTTGGAACAGTCCCGCGGAGAGTTTGGAAAAATGATTAGAATCGGAAATCCGACAAAAGTATTACTAAATCAGCTAGAATTCTGCAGAGTCTTGCTGTCACTTGATATCAAACTAGAGCCTCCAGAGACTACGGCTGAGAAAACTCAAAGAGTACATTATAAAATTCCAACCCCACCGTAAACCACTACTTTAGACCCGGCCCACCTGAAAAAGTTGTAATTACAGTAGACACCTGTTATTATGCCACCTTCAGGGATTTAAGAGTGCCGTTATAACGGATGGGTTTTATACGAAGTGTATTAATAATGTACCAAAGTATAGAGAAACATGACTCCATTAGCCCTTTCACAGTGTAATGACCCATGCACGGGTTACAGGTCTTCAAGTAACATGAATAGACCAAGAACTAATCTCCGACAATAGTCTTGCGAGAATATAAAAACGTGTCATTAAATAGTGCCGTTAGAACGAGTGTTGTTGCAGTATTACAAAATATACCCACACGGTTTTGTAACTATCAATGGCTTGAATAACGATAGTAAAACTCGAAAAACATGTTCAAGGTCAAATAAATAATCTCAACCGGACATCATACAGAACGGTGTTACTTTCATAGTTAGAACTCGAGCGCACACCTTCCCTTTGATTTGAATAATTTAAAGAAGTGCTAAGTGTGCACCCGCACGTGTGTGTACACACACACATACACACACACACACAGAGTGCATCATTAAGTCTTTAACTTGACAGTTCTGGAATTGTCACTGTATAATATTCGATCAATGGCGAAGCGTTAAGTGCATTGACAAGGAAGGAGATCACGTCGAAAAATAAACATTTGTTATGTAAAATAACTGATCTTTTTCATAATTAGGCCACGGACTTATTGACGTACCTATATAGGAGTGAGTGAGCGACTAGAGGCCGGCCAGCTTGTACGTTAAAAACATCTATTATTTTCTCTCGAGATATATATCTATATAAGGGCTACGCCCACCCCCTCTAAACATAATTTCTGTTTAACCCATCACATTCGGATTTTACACCTGAAGAAGGCCGAAGAATGGATCGGCCGAAACGTCGTGTTTACAACACAAATAACAAGGAGTTCAATCGTCCGAAGAACCATTTGAATATTAATGACTCTTCTCAAAACTATAGAATAATATCTACATAGACTTGTCCACCACACATAGTATGATAGCCACAGTCAGTGTTGTCTTTATTAGTAAGACTGATTTTGTGGGATTTTCTTTTACTGTCATTCTTATTAAATTTCTGAAATTCCTGAACTCTGTACTAATTGATTACTCATACCACATATTGGTAGCAACTACCTAGGTAAATCCATCTATAAAATAAAGCTACCTAACTTTGAAGGCATTTATAAAAAAAAAAAATAAAAAAAAAAATAAAAAAAAATTTAAAAAAAAAAAAATTCTTTTGCTATATGTCCGGAATAAAAATTAAATTTACACAAGGAAAATCTTAAATAGAATCTTTAAAAATAATTACGCTATTTATTCTTAACCAATCAAACTTCAATACAAGATGCAAAGCTTACAAAACTTTTCAATGAAATTACACAATTTATTCGTATTAAAAACAAAATAAATAAAGTTGCATCCAGTGTCACAACACATGAGGCAATGATTTTGTTTCCATTTTTCCAACGATCCATTGGGACCCAATCATTGTTTGTAGAAATTGTAGGTTTTCACGGGACCGGGTGCTAGCCCGACGCCAAAGAGCTTCAACTGTCCTGCTATTTACCTATAGCTTGGGGGAGGGGGGGTTATCCCTCTCTCAAGGGCATTAGTGCAAAGTGAATGCAAACTATCCCAGCTGGAGTTAGCAGATTCTATTCTCCGTACCGTTAGGCCACACCCACCGTTGCATAATCTAAGTCACCGTGACGGGACGCCGACCACATCAAAGTTACTCAAACGCCCAATCTCACACACACACACCAGCGGATAGTTATCAACAGTATGCAGGTATTACTATTGCTGATGGGTACAAGACTGACGACTCTGAGGGGGGGGGGGTGTAGAAATCTTATTTTATTTTAATAGGTCTGTTATGTGACAATTTCTTATAGATTGGACGTTTAGAGTTATGTTTAATCAACGAGTACTAGACTGACCGCAAAGAAAGAAATAATGGTTACTAAATCAGGATCACGTCAACATACCCCACACCCTAGACTGATTTGGATGGGGGATCTTTAATCGCCAAAACGTGGGTGACAAATTCATGTATTCAAATGAGTGGACAATATATTTAACTTTGTCAATTAAATAACGCATTTGTTCCCCTTAGACTGTTTTAGGGGTGGGGAGATGTTCGAATGATCTAAAAATAATTCCAATGTTTATTCATGTGATAACTAGAATCACCAACCTGTCGTGACAGAACATCGTTCCTCTTCAAGACACTAACATTTAGTTACCCTAACAATATAAACATGGCTGGGTTTAAACATTTCAATAGACTGACCGCAGTGGTTCCGAGGTATAGAAATTCAGACCAAGCCCAGAAGTCGTGTATAGAAATTTCAAGATGGGTTATGATCTAGTACATATGGATTAGTGAAGTAGAGGCATTTATGTTTTCTCTTATAAAATTGTTCAACTGCATTCAGATATTATATCCAGAAACAAAGATTATATCCAGATTATCTAAGCAGCGTAACGATATTATAGCGGATTAGTGAAGTTCAAATTTCAGAATTTTTAAAAAGTCTATTAGAATTATACCAGGTAGGCGTTATCAGTAGTCATTAAGCTTAGTCTGGCCCATGGTCACAGAATTAGAGCACTACTTGAGAATCGAAGTAGTTTTAGCAGTAATGGCTTGCAAGACTAGCTTGTTAACTACTACTCCTAGGTAGATGTCATATCAAGTAAAAAATCAAGGTTGACAAGGGGGAGGTATATTTTTAAAAAGATCACATTGGTTAGCAGTGTAGTAAATATTTGTGGTAAACAATGATATTCATGCTAGACTAAATAAATAAAAATGTTTTTGTTTAAGAATTCTTGGATCACTTCAACATCCTCTCTCTGGACGGAGTTACTGGGGGTGGGTGTTTAATTGCCAAAACAAAGGGAGAGAATCCATAGTTGACAACACGTTCCAAGCCATCATTCTTCCTGCGCGTGTGGAGGACCAGTTGCCAGCTATTCGTTGGTCACAACAAAACAGCATTTTAAAGTATGAGGCCAAGTGTGACAAGAGTGATGAAACATTGAATTGGACCCGATACGTAAAAGGTCCCGTGGGTATGCTTGGAAATGTCGAAACAAATTTGGCGATGATCCATTTAGAAAATTATATATTCAAACGAGTGAACAATATCTTTGTCAATAAAATAAAGCATTTATCTTCCTTAGACTGTTTTAGAGGAGAGGATGTTTAATTGCCAGAATTTAGGGGGAGAGATGGGCATGAGTGTACGTGAACCTTTTGGTTAAGGGGGCACCCCCCTCTGACCCCAGGCTCGTACGCCTATGGGAGTGGGAATGGTGTTCAAATGACCACTGCATGGGGAAGGAGGTTAAAGTGATACGAATTCTTTTAGATGAAACGGATAAGGACAGAACATGAACCCTCTCGATTTTCAGACCCCAGCTCATGACTCCTCAGACCACAGTTCAACAAATTAAGGTTCGTAAAGAGGCTATAAAGGCAGTAAGCGGCGCCGACGAGATGGATTCAAGCCTGGGTCTACCCTCAGAAAAGGTTGACAGAACAAAGCAAGCAGACACCATATACCTTACTACGTTCGTGTACTACTAAAATTGACGATACCTAAACCAAAACATACGAGAAAGAAAGATGGTGGCAACCTTTAAAGGCCTTTTCTTCTAAGACCGATATCCTCTTTGGTGACCGCTACATGCGTGGAACAAGGTGAAAAAGTTTTGGTTTCATGCCTTTCGCAGAGATAAACTACAGAATAACACCAGCAAGTTTTGAGACGTCATTGCGGTGTAATGGTTAGCAAGCCGAGAATATTACGATTGAGTAGTGAGTTCGATCCTCATTAGGCGTCTCGTACTTGTAGCCTTGTGTCAGACTAAGGTATACCTAATAAATATATATACTTAAAGGGATTCCTTGGTCGGAAAAGAAGTGGGTAACCTTAAGCACTAATTTCCCACAAAGACTATAAAAAGGTCGACAATAGATCTTATAAAGAAAATCTCTTGTTATTCTGGGTCAGATTTTGACCCAGAAAAAAAAA
>VCCN01000985.1:4538219-4556621 GCA_006491835.1 Architeuthis dux
CATTTAATGAAGATCGAACTCATCACAGCTGTAATGTGCTCCACAGCGAGAGGTTTTGGTAATTACTAAACAAATGTTTAATGATTATTAATTTACAAAAAAAAAATAAAGCCTGAAAGTTTTCGATTATTGCAAAACAATCGCTGGGCCGGCCCGCCCGCCATTTTTGAAAAGCAGATATCGACCAAGTTATGTTTTCAATTTATCATAAATCAGAAAAGCGATCTTCTATTTATATAATGAACCGTGTCCCCCCCCCCGCCGTTTCTCTGTCCGTAACAATAGACTATTCCATTTAAAGGTCACAATTTTACTGATAAAAAATTATCCTACCCACGATCTGAAACAATGGACTCTTCCACTGGAACAACTTCATAGAAATTCAAATACGTGAACTTTTTCACGCGGATTTACTAGTTATAAATAGAGAAAAACTCACGGCGAAGAAGGTTAGGGTTAGGTTATTTGTTTACACTTTCATTGACGCTTCCTTAACTCTTAAAACAAACTATCAAAATGTCCCAGTAGAGTTCTAAAAAGAGATCTACGGGACATATATATCCTAGGGGCCTTGAAAGGGTTAATCCAACGGACAAGCGTGCAATATCAGATTTTCTTAATTTAACGCGTGATTGAACCGAGCGTGACTTGTACAAAGGAAAGCTTTCATGCCTCATCTATTTTTAATAACTAATCATTGTGTTCGCCTAGAGATTTCAAACAATAATTCCTGGCACATATTGACGTCTGTTTAGATATGATTTTTTTTACGGGACATATTTACTACACGGAGAGATTGTCATATTTGTGTCCGGTGTATAAATATTTTAGAATGTCATCAGGCGTGTATAATTATGTATTTTAGGTTACGTTTGCAGCTTGAGTAAACTGAGAATTTTCAGACATTAATTCTCATGAGAAATTGAGTCATTCAATGTGTGTCTATCTGGAACAGATGGTTCAGTACCTCTTTTAATACGGACAAAATTACGAGTGAACACTTGGAATGTCTCACGGCTCTCACACTAGTTAACCGAGTGGCCGAAGGTCAAAGCATATGAAACTACTTCGCCTCGATGGAACGTAAGATTATAACCAAGAATAACGAATTTCAAAGCTGTAGTCCAGCATTTACAAATCCTTTAACTTCAAGAGACCAGAAATTTACCCCTTAAACATCTATGATGCAAACTGTCAATTGTGTGTGCGTGTGTGTGTGGGGGGGGGCAGTGATTCTGACAGTCCTCTTCCAGACATTTCTGATTAATTGTGCAGTACTAGAAAAATCGTACAATTTGTCATGTTGGGAGTGGTAGTAATTCAAAATTATTTCCAAGTACATTACTATATTTGTTTAATTAATGTATCTGCAATCTGTTTCATTTATATCAATTGTATTAATGTTTTCTAATTAATATTTGTTTAAGTCAAGTTTCTGACAGTCCTAATGATTTAAAGATATGAGATGTACAGAATTAGCGAGTCGGGTGTATTATTAAATTATTATTTGTGACCTCTCTTGGTCCGGAAAAAATGGATACTCCGGTACGGTTCTGGAACCAAAAGGCGCGGGAAAATCGGTGGTGTACCTGTATTAGGTGTGTGCCGACTGCCAGTAACAGAAAATTTAAACTTGAATACAGCAAGTTTTATGGACATTTATAATGGACCACGGGTTTCTAAGAGTTTCACCTAATCTAATTTAAAAAGATGAAACATCTCCAATCACAGAAGGTGCACTGTATGTAGTTGTGCGTGTGCCTACTATTTTACATATAATAGCCTTATTTGGCATTAATTCCTGATTTTCAATTCACAACTTACAGATTAGGTGCCGAAAATTGCTTATTAGAAGTGAATTCATGCCTTTCCCAGTTGTATTAGTGTGAAGTGAATGCAAACTGTCCAAACTGGAGTTTGAACTATTCGCCGATTCTATTTTCCGTGCCATTAACCGTTAAGCTACTCTAAACAGCATGTATTTAGATGTCTTGAGACATAGAAGGTTCAAGGCAAAATATTAGGGTTAGTTCTAAGAGAGACATTCTTTGAGAAGCAGCATATTTTATAAAAACAATGTCCCTTTTCCGGAAATTTCCATCAGAAGTAAACAAAAGTTTTAAAATGAATAATAATGATAATATCCACCTAAAAAACAAAACAGGAACAATTAGTGCGGTCCCTCGTACAGAGCTAGTAGTAGTTACTTATTGGAGTGTCGACTGCTTACTTTCCAAGTTCAGTTGTGTGGTCCTTGCTAGCGTATATGGAACCATCAACCAGTCAACTTTGTGGACCCAGTAACCCATGCTCATGTTAACCCAAACCCTAATTTATTGAGAAAACACTCCAATCATTGCTTGAGTTCAGGGCCGCATTCATTGGAGTATGAGATGCAAATAACCTTTTGAGGGACCACACTAAACTTGTACCAAAAACCAAAACCAATAAAGAGATTTACTATAGTTTTGAGAAGGGACATTTAAATTCAAATAGTTCTTCGGACGATTGAACTCCTTGTTGTTTGTGTTAATGCCGAAGAATGGATCGGCCGAAACGTCGTGTTAACAACACAAACAAGAAGTAGTTCAATCGTCCGAAGAACTATTTGAATAAAACCAATAAGTTCTTAATTTAAATTCTCTTTTTAAACCACACTTTTATTGGAAACAAGATTTTGAGATTCGTAATAAAGGACGTGAAAGAAAGAAAGAAAATATGTGCGTGTGTGCAAGCAAAGCTAGCAACACACGAGTAAGGAACACACACACACACACACAGTTCATATTATTGGATCCTATCAAGATTGACTATGGGTGTAGCAGCTTTCTTGCACCTACTGCATGGATTGGCAAATGTAATTATGGGAGAGTGGTTTGCCAAGTGCTCACCCACCCACTCTTCGTTAACAATCGTAAGATAATCGCTGTCAAGATAGTTGGCGATAGGACAGAGCGCAGGGAAAAGTAGATTTATGCCTTTCACAAGCGCATTAGTACAAGGTGAACAGACAGCCACAGTCGAATTTCGAACTCCGTTAACGGATTCCATTTTCGTGGCTGTTAAGCGTTACGTCAGTCCAGAGAGAGAGATAGAGAGATTATAGAGAAGAGAGTCAGTACAGTAGTAAGCAAGTTAGTCTCACAGGCCAATTCGCCAGAATAGTGAGTTCGATCCTTAGCGGGTGTCCCACTAAGCTGAGCTTAGAATAAATAAATAGAGACGCCGGTTTTTGGCTTATATAGTTAAGCATTTTAACCCGGGCTGAGTTCAGGTCACCCCCCCCCAAAAAAAAACCATCCAAAAACAGGATTTTGTGTGCCTTCGAAAATTGGCGCAACATAGTCTTCCTACTCACAATTTCCTCATACTTGACACCGTGTCGTGTTAACCTAAGCTTAGTAATAAAAATGAATGGGGAAAGAGGAGAGAGGAGAGAGATGTAAAGAGAGCACGAGTACGCACGTGCGTGTGAGAACGAAAAGGCAGAAGATGCCTGCCATAGAGTGATAGGTAACAAGCTAGTCTCGCTAGAGCAATGCAAATGTAGAGAGATCGAACCTTACCAGGTGCCTACGCGGTCTTGTGTCAGACGAAACAGAATTTAGCAAATATATAGCTCGCCTCGGGCTGAGAGAGTTGCACATTTGGTTGATATTGGAACCCAAATAAAAAAAAGCCAGGATTTCTAATGCTATTTTAAATGCAAACAGGCTTTACCTTTACCCACTTGGAAGATAGGCGCAACACAATCTTTCAAGACATTTCCTCCTGTTTGGCCTTGAGTTGATATCGAGTTGAGTTGAGTTTGGCCCAGAGTTGATATCGAGAGAGAAAAAAGGCACAAATATAACCGAGCCGCGATAATCAGTTGCCAATTTAGCTATTTTGGAGTTAGATTAATATTCTGGGGTCCACCATCCACCTGAGTTATAACGGGAGAGGCCCGCAGTATATTTTACTAAAGTTAGTCTGGCACAAAGACGCAATAATTGGGTATCAGTAAGGATTGGAGTCACAATCATAATAGGTAGAGAGGAAACCGGTATCCCCCGCTTTACGACGATTTTTCGCTTTCACGAGAAAAAAAGGCGTAAAGCGAAATTAGCGTTTTCTTTGTAGCGAGCTGTTATAGAGGCAGCGTGCACTCTCTTCCACACCCCCCCAGTACTTCCCACCATCCAAACCTCAGACAACCCAGCTTAACATACTATAATCACAATTTGGCAGGTCTGGGAACGCTCAAATTATTTTCTGCTTCTTCGCTTTACGAAAGTTTTTTAAAAAAAATATTTTTTCTTTTATACATAGTAATGCTTTACTATCAGATTACGGATGAAACCTGTATAGTTATTTATATACCAAGCTTATTTTAGCCCTGACACAAGGACTCAGTTATAGAGCACCCAATGAAGATCAAACTTACTCAGTGAAATTAGAGAGGCAGAGAAAAGGATATACACTACATGCATACCTTGATTAATGCGGTTAATTCATTCAACAATTCTCAGTACTGTTCAAAGTGTTAATATAATCCAATGGTTTTTTTTCTTTCAGTTTATACTTAGCCATGCCTAAACCGCACTACATCAAAACCTGCACTATTCAAGATATTGCTGTAAAAGGAATATGGGGGTGGGGGTGATTGAGAACGAAAGATGAAGTAGACGTTGAATGGCGATATAAAATGAAAAACTCGAAAGGGACAAATGAAATTTGCCCGAGGGAAACAATGATAAAAGATAGAAAAGATGAAACTAAAATGGAAGTACAACAATATGCAGGAGTGTGGAGAGAGAAAGATGAGAGAGATGAGAAATGAAGAGAAATGAAGAGAAATAAAGAGAAATAAAGAGAAGAGAGACAGAAAGCGAAAGGAAGCTAAATAAAGATGGGGGAGTTAGGTAAAAGGAAAGAGAGAGAGAGAGAAACACAATGTCATTTACTAAACTTAGTTTTGGCACAAGCATGAAGCACCCAGTGAGGATCGAACTCTCTACACAGTAATTATGATATAATAGACCAGCTTGCTAGCCATTACACCACGACGAAGCGCCCGAGAAGGCATAGCGAGGTGATGAGAAAAACCGAAGATGTATGGAGAATGAAGTGACCACACACACACACACACACACACGAGAACTAGAAAGCGCATACTTCTACCAACGCCGAAACAACTTCCTGGACCCGCCCCAAAATTTAATCACATCTCCCTTACCCCATGGTCCATCCGTTAACGGAATTTCATTGAAATTCATAAAGAACTTTTGGAGATATCGTGTGGACAGACTACAGTGCATACATAAATGTATTGAGAAAAAAAAAAGGGGGGGGATATCTCTCAATCAAAAACAAGTCCCTGGATCCGCTCCAAAATATCACTTCTTCCTTACCACACGACCAAATCTTTAACAAAATTTCATTGAAATACATTTGAGTACTCAGAAAGACGGACAAGCGAATACATATATCTCCAACTTCGTTGGTAGAGGTAAAGATAGCTGGATGTAAATTAATTGAAAAACAAAAGATAAGACAAAAGGGAAAGATTATTCTGGCACAAGACCAAATAAGACTGGGCGGGAGGAAGATTGCGTAGCGTCAATCTTTTTAGTTGGGAGGGACGCCCTTAAAAAGGTAATATTCGAAATCCTGGCTTTCAACCGAGTTTGAACACCGACTACTTGCGTCTTTAAGAAAACGCAACTACCTCAACAGGCTCTCCCTCACCCTCTCTATATGTTTGGCGCTACCAAAAAGTCCAGGGAATTTGAACGGATTGATCAATCTGTTCCTGTCAAGTTATCCGGGTCTAGCCTTATATTTCACAAGTTTTTTTCCTTCTTTCTTTGAAGAAGAAATTTCGCACTTTCTGCTCCCCGTACTTTTAGGTAGCACCTCGTGCGCGTTAGATAGATATATCTATATGCGTGTGTGAGCACGCGCACAAGGTAAAAACTGACTACTTCGAAAAGAGAAAGATACGGCTTTAAAAAGAGAGAAAGAGAAAGACGAATAAACGAATAGAGAATGGAAGAAGAGAGAAAAGAGAGGCGAGAAATATTCGTAGGGAGGAAGTTACAGAACAGAGAGGGATAGAGAGAGAAAGTGAGTAGGAGAGCCAAGGACAATAGCAGCATTTGATATGCAGAAACAGAGAGGAGGGGGAGGAAGCGACAGGTATGTACAATTAGAGAGACAAGTATATAATAGAAGTAATGGGGGGCCCGATGCAAAACAAGAGAGAGCGAGAGACAGAGAGAAATACAATGAGGGAAAAAAACGGTCAAAAAGATGTGCATTAAAAGGAGTACATCTTTCTCTTCATCACTACAGAAGGCCACCGTCTTTTTACTATAATTCGGGGGCCGGTACAAGTTTAATAGTGCGGTCCCTCAAAATATATGCGATCCGTCCCACAGATCTTGTAGCATTGCTTTGTTTTTGCATCTCCTACTCGAATTACAAGCGGTAATTATTAATTTATTTTAATAAATTAGGGTTAGGGTTAACATGCATTGAACAGAGTGAGTATGAGCAACTGTGGCCACAGAATTGACTATGGTTGATGGTTAGTTAGTTAGTTAGGGACCGCACAATTGAAGTTGAAAAGAAAGCAGCCGACACTTAAATAAGTAGCTACTACTAGCTCTGTAACAGGGACCGCCCATCTTTTGAGGGACCGCACTATTAAACTTGTACCGTCGGTACCTGCCATCGAGTGATGGTGAGTAAGCTAATCACACAGTAATTCGCCTATGTAGGTTCGATCCTAATTTGGCATCCTCACTATCGAACAACGATAACCTAATGAATAACCACCACAGAGAAATGGTCAGCAAGCTAATCTTGCTAGATTGGCTATAGAAGAGAATTCGATGGGTGCTCCATTACAGTGGCCTAGAGCCAGACTTGGTAAATAACTACCGTAGTGTGATGGTAAGCGAGCTAGTCTTGTTCATGTGCAGCGTTCGATTAGAGGCGCCGCTGCGGGAATGCGGGGCTATTTGAAAACGGCACCGGGGGGTGGGGGCTCCCAAAAGCTTTATAATAGTAGTTCATCTGACAAATCTCACCAAAATGTTGGCTTGGCTTGGAGGGCCCCCAAAATCACTCACTACGCCTCACTAGGTGCTCCATTAAAGTGGCCTTTTGCCAGACTGAACTAAGCTTAGTAAATCCATTATTACAGTTGCTTTTGTCTTTCTTTCTTCCTCCATCTCTCCCTCTCTCGTTAATATACGCACCGTAGAGGGTGGACGGAAATTGGAATGGGACTAAAGAAACAAAGGGAGGGGGTCTACAAGCGAGAGAGAACTTAAGTAGCCGTCAGATCAAAGACTCATTATATCAATAAGATGCCTTTACTAATAACGATAGCATCTCTCTCTCTCTCTCTCTCTCTCTCCCTTCCCCACACTCCTTCTCTATATTCAATTTGGAGGGAGAGGGAAAGAGAGCAAAAGGAAGTAATGTTTGTATGTCGAATAGGAGAAGAAGAAGACTTAATCCAGAATTTATAAGCAGGAAAGATACGACGTGCAGCACAGAAGCAGTACAACAAACGATTCGTCTGTCTTGTCTGTTCATCTTTACAAAGAGAAGCAATTTAGATTGAATTACGGAAAGAAAAGGGAAAGAGAGTAAAAGGGAAAGAGGCTAAAAAACAACAGGTTCAAATCCTAGTGTATTTATGCGGCAAATAAAATTATTAAAATTATTGACCCCCCCCACTCCATTTAGTGTTGCAGACCCCCTTTTTATACCAGGAGTAAAGTTATAAATGTATTATAGCACCCAGTAAGAATCGAACTAGCTACACAGTAGTCCACACGCCTAGTTCATTAACCATTGCTCCACGGGGGTGTACTCTTCCCCGCTACCACGTAACCCAGTAGAACCTGTCCCCTGTTAATTGGAGAAGAGATAGGCACAGCTAAATAATTTATCTTATCAAAAGCCCCTAAACGGCACTTTTGCCAGAACCACGGTCATCAATGGCCGGGAGAAGAAACGTATGTCTAGTTCTGGTGTGTGTGTGTGTGTGTGTGTGTGTGGCGGGGGGGGGGTGTAGTCCTCCACCCAAGCTGCACTCCATTGTACTTGAAAGAGTTGGGTCAGGGTCAATTCCAGATATCTGAGGCGTCCCAAGGGAAGAGTGCCCAGGGAACTGAGCAATTTTGTGTCCCTACCCACGTATGCGTGTGGGTCCACACACACACACACACACACACTAAACTCGATCTTGTGCCACATTCTCCCCCCCCCCACACACACACACCGGGAAGCGGATAAATCCCTACTAGATCATGGGACCAAAGCAACAAAAATAACTGGGGAAAGTCCAATTTCCTGAGAGTCTTCAAAATAAACCGCTATTTTTGAAAGAGAAACCGGTCGTGGATTAAGGTTAGAGTTATTGATGCTTGTTTTGGGCAATAGTACGTAAAAAGTGTTTAAAATATATCATACGTCAGGTATAAAGAGTGTCTGAAATACAACAGCTCACGAATTTGAATTTATCCTCGTAAATTGTGGCTGTGTGTATATGCGTTCAGATCTAGAAGGCGCGAGCACGCGCACAAATCTAATATACATATACAAGATTTTTGCGTGTGTGCGTTTGGAATCATAATACCATCTCATTGTGTAATGGTATACATTTGTTCACGGGGCAGAATGAATGATTATAATAAAAAGTGATGGATACAAAAATAAATTTTGATCCAGTTAACAGGGACATATTGAGACCCCATGACTGTGTGTGTGAGCTAGGAAATATGTACCTGTTAAAATTAGTGTTCCCACACCGCATTAGTTCGGAAATATAGCCAGATTCGATTGTCCAGAAAAGTGTGTTTTTTTTTTATACAGTTCAACTAAAGCAGCAATTTTTACTGTTGAGATAACGACAGTTGTTGACATTCTTAGTACCAGCTTCAATGATTCGGCATTTTCGATAATCCGACTAGAAGATAACTTTCGGGATTGTACATGTGGCTAGTACTACTGGATGTGCAGATACATTATATCACACCCACAGGACACAATCATACTGATCTCTAACGATCTAGTAGTGAAACAACGAATGTAACTCCGGATTTTATTATAGAGATAGGAACAAAGAAAAGACAAAATACTTGAACACACATACTCTATATTCAACATATGAACCTTGTAAATAATTAACTATGTTGTATCTGACATATTTGAAAGAGATATACGGCTTATTTCCCCAAATGATTCGAACACACACACACACACACACACACACATTTGTATGGAGGCATATAAAAAAATATGTAGCCTGACACGTAGTTATTAGTTGAATTTTGATCGTGAAACTTTCACTGTATAATGTTCCATCTTTATTGCCATTGTTCAACACTGAATTAGATGCATTGACAAAGAAGGAGATAATGTTGAAAAATAAATATTTTTCTATCGTACCCACATACATGAAACGCAATGTGTATCTATATGCGTAACTTTTCAATGAGCGCACAGATACATTTTTGATCCTTGGCAGAGGGCCGTGGAGAGACACTTTGATCCTAGGTAGAACATACAGATACTATGATCCTAGGCAGAAGTGCAGATTTCATACGCAAATAATCGTCATTTTTGACGGGTACTATGTTAGTACAATAAAATAGATACGAACGAGAGGGGGGCCAATATATGCCAATCATACGAAAATCTTGGATAATCTTTTCAGATTACATTTTATGCAAATGTAAAGAGGACATAGGGAATCTCTTCTCTTTTGTTACCAAAGTCTGGGAGAAGAAGGGAAGACCTTTGATATATATAAAGAGAGTCTTGTTTGGTTCTAACCTTCTGCAAAGTAGAAACGTTCCAGGCTGTAATCTACACTCCACAGATAACTGATTTTTTGTTTGTTAGTTTGGGAAAGAAAGAAGATAAGGAATAACATAACCCTTTAAGACCGAGAGAAAAAGGCTGGCTTGTAAAAGAGACGAAGGTATTATCTAAAGGACAAAAAAGGGGGAAGATAGAATGAAGAATCTGATAGTAAGTAAAGTATATTCGCAAAACTTCAAAGAAAAAAAAACAAGATTGATAAGAGAAGGAAATAAGTGTGTGTGTACGGGGGTGGATTCTACCCCACTAAAAAAATGTTCTTGGAGAAGAGAGGCGAGAATAAAAAGCACCCCAATGTATTTCTTTTTTTTTTTTTTTACTTCCTTATTCAAATGTATTTTTGACATGGTAAACAGATAAAGTTAAGACTATTTGGAGAGAGAAAAAAAAACGCGAAGAATTATCTTCAATTAGAAGGTTCCATGTTAGACTCCCGTTATTACGGCACCCTCAGAGAGAGCCGTTATAACGGGTGGATTAAAAATAGCGGCAAACAAATTATTTACTTTTTAATTTCCTCGGGAAAAAGTATAAACTCCGACAGTAGGTATGCGAGAATATAAAAACGAACGTGCCGTTAGAATGAGTGCCGTTCCAACGAGAGTTTACTGTACTTTAGTATAATTTTCTATATGCCGGGCGCCTCAAATATAACCGACTAAAAATTTATTTTTTTTACTGAATTTCTGAGATGAAGGATTATCATACACTGATTTATCGGACTAGTGTCATCATCTAGCTGTTTCAACCGTTGTACCCTCCGGCCTTCTTCAGGTGTCTGTCGTGGTTGGTAACCTTCTAGGAATTTCGTGCCGAAACCGTAATTCAATCCATGAGGTAGATTGTTCTCATTCTGCTGTTATTTGTTTTTCATTTAATATATACACTGATCAGGATATCAATTAAATTTCTTTTTTTTAAAATAAAAATCCAATATTTCAGTCGCCATTAAAAAAATGAGTTTGTTTTCTGTTCGCTGTCGTTTTGAATTGAACAACGCGACTTTCTGTCCGTAACAATAGACTTTCACTTAAAGGTAACAATTTTGCTGATAAAAATATCACTGACCCATCAAGTTCAGTGGATTCCTATTGTGGTGAAAAAAAAAAAAATCTCATCGAAATCCAAGTATATCCATGAATTTTTTTCCGGGTATTAATTAGTTAATACTTAAAAAAAAATAAAATTATATATGCAATGGGTGTATAAAGTGTACGGAACACCAAAAGTATATATAATTCTGATTTGGTTATATTTGCCGCGACCGTTAATTAGAAAAATAATTTTCTATAGTATTTTGATTATTTCTCTCTCTCCAAAAATAAGGGTAGAGTACTTACCGTGAACGTTTTGTTGCAGGATCTTTCATGACCATTGCTTCCTTAATTTCTCCGAATTTTCCAAAGTACTCCCTGAGACCATCTGTAAATAAAAAATATATATATAGACTTTGATAAGTAATCTCTAAAATGCGTGTGTGTATGCAATTCGTACAATGAAATAATTTCCAAGTTTTTCAGTAGAAGATATCGATTTGGTGTTGAAAGTTTCGCTTGATAAATATTTGTGTATGTGTGTTCGGACCTATGTTACATGTGCGTGTGTGCGAAGCGGATAACTGCGCACGTGTGTGTGTCATACATAGGTATGCAAACAAGTGTACGCACATACAATTATGTTATACGTATGTACTTAATGTGAAGATTTGTAGAAATAATTGTTCGAATTTCGAATGATCTTCTCTTGTATACACACAGAGAAGGGAAGGTAGGAAAATGGGTACAAGTGTGGTCCCTAAAAAGAAGTGCGGTCCCTCCAACAGAATTGCTTTATTTTTGCATCCCATACTCCAATGACTGATCCCGAATGACAAGCAACAATTATTCATTGCAATACAAGACGTAACATACCATTGAGAAACGTGAAACAATATCTAGTCAAAACATTGCCGACATTCCGGTTGTACTCGGTTATGGTTAAATGATTCGGGACCACAGTATTATATGCGATAATAAAGCAATACTACTAGCTCTGTAGGAGGGACCACACTACTTGTACCAGAAATGAATGCATTAATCTCAAATGAAGTCTTTTTATAACGGCTTGAGTAAAATTATAGGAGACTGACTTAATAATAAATACGTTTGTCACCATTGTTTTATCACATGTCTGTCAAAAAATGTTTTATGGAAACACCAGGTAATTATTACCTGGAAATTATATATACGTAGGTACATCCATTAGTCCACAGCCTAATCATAAAAAAAGCATTTATTTCACAACATAATCTCAATCCTTGTCAATGCACTTATTTCAGGGAGTGAATAGTAATCACAGATCTGACATTTTCACTGTATAAATTTTGATCAAAGTTAATAAACTGTCGGGCTGCAGACTTATTGATGTACCCTCGTATATACAATTTTTGTAAGGATGGAAAATTTAAAAAGTATTAATGTTGATCTACGTCATTGCATAATTAGTTCGCCCCCACCCCCACTGAGATATATAAATAAATAAAGGAAATTCCGGTGGGAGGCCTTGACAGGTGCCCAATAAGCACAAAAGTGGGTGGGCAAATATTTTAGACAAAAAAAAAAATGTCAAGTGAACAATGCGTACATTATAAGTTTCCTGAATGACTAAACAGTAAACACTGCTCGGTTTAGTAGGTTAAGTTACTATTTTTTTTATGTTAGAAAAGGTTACATTTTAGTGCTGGTTCATAACTGTAATTTGACGTTAGTAAGTCTTCATAAGTTAGATATAAAAAACGATTATGAACATTTTGGGTACGTATATATGTACACATGCACACAGCTACCCAAAAGTTCGGGGATTTAAGGCGCGAAACATCTCTTTAAAAAAAAAATGTTTTTAAATGAAGTTCTTTATTTCCAGGTGGAGTGATTTCGAGATAGAAGTGCTGTGAAATGTCCGGCGAGACACTGGAAACGTTGGGCAACTAAGACAGAACAGATTGATTTGATTAACATGTCCAAATTCTCCAAACTTTTTGGTAGAACCTCGGGCACACACACACTGGGCTCCGCCCCCATTTGGAAGATTCGCACAACACAATCTTCATCTCCATTGTAGTCTTATCCCGACCCAGTTAAAGTTCATGACCCACACTTTAGTTTACATAGACTTTCTCAAACAATACACGTGTGGACGAGTATATCTCATTAAATAAAACTAACGGGGGATGTCTTGATTATTGCAATCATATCTTCGAACAGCTCTCCTTAAGAATGTATTGAGCTAAAAGTGTGCATGTCCCATGTATACATATATGTACATTTTATTGACACTGTTGCTCTCTATATATATACCCTCGGCTTTATACAGATGTTGTAGGTGTGTAGAAGTCACATCGAACCAGCTACATGTTTATACGTGTAGATAGACACACACACACACGTTTTCATAGACAAGATACACATGGTATTTTTCTCATATGCACGTTGTATAGATATACACAAGTGGGTGTGTGAATTACGTGTCTATAAAGATTGTATATCTGAATTTATTTTTAACGGGTATAAACAGCGTTGGGGGAGCTTCATTTTCTATCAATGGAAGTACTGTGATGATCATGACATACAGGGTTTTGCCTGTATACTGCTAGGCCGGTTAAGAGCTAAACTGGAGACGAAGTACTGAATAGGAAGCCTGTGCTGCGCCAATCTTTTAATAGAAGAAGGTTCGTTTGTCTTGAGAGAGAGGGAGGGAGGTGAAAGAATATTCGGAATCCTAGCTTTTAACAGAACTCGACCACCGACCACTGCCACCGGTGGGAAATACGCAACTATCTTAACCACCAGGCAGATCTCGACCTTGATAAAATCATTTTTATTGCGTTTATTGTTCATCTGGTCTTACAAGTTTATTTGTAGTGAGTTAGATTCTCACTGGGTTACCCATACTTGTAGCCTTGTGCTAAAAGTCTTAGTAAATAACTTGCGTTCACTACATAACACTATTTTAATACAGTTGAGTCTATGTAGAAAAAAGGATAAAACACAACATAATTTGAATTAGCTACAAGTTTTCAGGGAATTTCACGTTCCTACTTATTGACAATTTGTTTGAATATGTACTAGGAGATTCTATGATTTGAAATTCTCACAATATACAGAAAAATAAATAATTCGATATACTTTAATAAACAGTGATTTTAATTAAAATGAATTTGTTTTATAAAAAAAAAAGACAGGCAAAAGATTTTAAAGGAAAGCATCTTTAAAAATTAAAAAAAAAAAAACTCCCCTCGCCCTTGTTGAATTAAATCTCAGTTAATTGATGAAACTCAAAAGTTAAATGGAAATATGAACAGAATAAAAGACGAATTAATTTTATGATAAGCAAGGGATGTAGACTTAACAAGGTTTAATTTAGGTAGGTAATAATCCTGATTAATACGAAGATACGGATAACACACGAAAATTATTCGTTAATTCCGAGGGAGAACAGCTTCGTGGTTGTTTGAAGGCTGAGAGTCCAAATCCTATTGTAGTAGCGAAAATGATCAGGCTCATTAACCATAACTTGTGAGGGCCATTATTGAGGGTTTTATTTCATAGGTAGTTAGTCTTGCACTCGGAGGGGAAAGAAGAAAAAGAGATTACGTCATTCAAACGATATCTAACGATTTAATTGTCACTTTCATTGAAAAACACAGCTATCACCGCTGGAGTTTTGATAGTGGTTTATTATCAATATTATTATTGCCTGCTAAAACATCTTTTTCTAATGTTTATTCTTTGTTGGCTGCTACATTCAAAGATTGTTTCAACTTTAAATGTAAATGAAGAACCTTCACAACAATTATATGACAATTATTCAACAATCGTTCCAGTCTATCTTCTTTATTATAAGATTACAATTGTTATCATAAGTGGAACTCTATATACGTGATAAGTTTCTTATCAATATCTAAATAAATAAATGAAATTTCCTAATTACACAACGAGAGGAGGGGGAGGAGGACAACAACATGGGCGTTGGTGGTGTGTCTAATCTCTATCTTCGTTGTGGTCGTTCAGGAAAACGGGATCTTCTGAAATCTTTTCTCGACCCCCCCCCCCCCACACCTTTTGCTTTCTTTTTAGGACAAGGCTACTACTGTCCCACATTTTGTACGGGCCTCTCTGGATTAAAATCTCTTCATCCCGGGAGGTAGGAAGGAAGGAGGAAAGGAGAGGAAGGATGGATGAGAAGAGATGAAGGATGGAAGAAAGGAGAGGAAGGATGGATGAGAGGAGAGACAGGATGGAAGAAAGGAAAACGATGATTGAAGAAAGAGATTGAAAATGAAACAATAATAGCGAGGTTCGATCGAAATATTTCTTCTTAGTTTGCTTGCCTCATCCACCCACTTCCAATTTTTTTTTCAATGGCCTTACAAATAAATAATAATACTAACCAAATAAACCCTTTTGATTGATATTTATTTACCAAAGCTTAGTAGGGCACAAGGCCACAAATGTGGCGGTACCTAGGAAGAGCGAACACGAAAACTTCCACGAAAAGCGTTGTAAATTAGACATGAATAGTATTGCTTTGTATTGTTTATTCCAGTCTTTATCTAAGATAAAGAAACAAAAAGTCCTTTATATAGAAATCCAGATCCTGATATATCGAAAGTATGCGGGGTGGGATATTTTGCCTTTTCAAGAAAAATCGCATATATTTAAAAAACATTTTATATACATAAATCGTATATATACACCCGTTATCCCAATAACTAGGTAGACAAAGTCTAGCATAGATTTTAAAAAAATAATCCAATATTAAAAAAAAGGAAGAGTCATTTGCTCATCTATACTTAATATAAAGAGGAAAAAAACAAAAAACGTCTTCCTGTCGTCCGTGTTTTCCCTTAAAAAAAGTGTTCCGATTGTCAAGGCTATTGAAATCATAATTTGCTAGAAACAAACTTTATCATTCCTCGACCAGAGAATGAAATAAGGTCATCAAAATAACCCCATGAATTTAAGGCCAACACGTCCTCTTATATGGACGGAGACGTCCAGGCCGCTTCAACCTGTCTGTATATATTAACAACGAGAGTAGTCAAACCCAGCCTGGCCCAAAAGTCGGGGATCTGTTTATTGTGTCTCTTTCATCGCCATAGAATAGTAAATTGTTGGGGTAAAAAGGAACTCCAGTGTTTGACAGGCTGGATCGAGATGGTGATCCCAGGGTGAACGAGACGATCTCATGGTTACACCTTCTGGGACCTTGCTAGGAAGGTGATTAAAAGCAGCAACTATTGTTTCGAACAGGCTTGGAGGAGCGTCAGGAAGCGGTCCCCCATTTTAGAACCACCCTGTAGGAAAAAAATCTTTTTTAGGTTCTGTTCTTTCTTGGTGCGTCATTATTACAGAGGTCCGGTGCTTTTTTTTTCCTCGATAGATACGAGTAATTTCCCTCTCTTTTTTAATGTAAGATCGTTTATGTTAATCTTTAGAGAAAGTAAATAAAAATTAACAAAATTTCTCATCGGTTGGAGGTAAAAAAAAATGTATATTTGGAAATAAATAAATGGGACAGATATGTTTTTAAATTTTAAATCAAATTTATATTTGTGGGTATCGCGTTATTTTTTATCGTATGTACTGTACGAGTGTTGTGTATCATTGGCTTTATGAACAAAGGAGGAAAAAGAATATTCCCGCTTTAGGATTTTTCATCTACAAGCAATTAAAACAATGATATAACGGGGCGCAGAGCCTACTAAGACACGCACTTTATTTAGAAAATTGTAGTTGAGATATAAAATACCGGGCACTTTCCGAATTTAAAAAAAAATAAAAGTACTGTTTCGCGGAATAATTAGTAGTGGCTTCTTGAGTCTTCGGATTGTCAGTGCCCGGAAAAAAGGTCGCAGTGGGACGGAGTTACTACTACTATTAATACTACTAGGGCAGTGGAAGTTATATATACACACACACACACACACACACTCAATGTACGTACATGTATGTGTGTATGTGTATTTGCACGAATTAACCAGCCTATCGTTTTACACATAATTTTACGGATGTGATTTCGCTTGTAGTTTTAAGTACACTGTAATGAATTGACAATTCAATAAAAACAGGAAAGTATTTTTTTTAATTGTTGTTGGCCTTATCTTATTTAAGAATAATCGGACAGTAAAATTAATTTTAAAGTATATAGAGATAGAAGAAGAATGGATTGGAATCGAAAACTAAAAACAGGCCCATCATTTTGATTAGATTTACCAATTATCATTTTAAATAACAAAGTAGTAATGATTTATGATGCAGGCAACTAAGTTTTAAATAATAATGATAATAACATAGCTTTTTTGGGAAAGTGTATATGTTTCATTTGACCTTAGCTAGGAAGGATACAAGACCTTCCCACAGACCAGGGAAGAGAAACAGTCTCTTTCTCCCCCCTACCAGATTCTTTCTACTATCAACCAGCCAGTGGTAAGTAGGTAGATAGATAGATAAATACTAGATAGATGAGGATAGGAAGACTGCTAGTGGTACGTCTATATACCCTGCTTTAAAAAAAAAATTGTTTTCATTAGTCTTGCTAAAAGAGTAAAAAAAGCCTACCTATATATTTACCTACCAATATTAGATCAGGACTAGTGCTAGTATTAACTAACTAAAAGTCATATCGATTAAGGGAGAGGATGCATTTAAGCAGTAGTCTAGTTAGTAGTTGTAGTACAATATAAAACGGATCACCTCTAAATTTGACTATTTAAGGACACCCGAACGTTTGCTTTAGGAATAATCCCCAAAATTAATCAATGCAACTGATTTAGATTGACGTCAAAAAATAATCAGAGTTGAGTGGATTGTTTTTTTCTTTCTTTCTTTCGTTTTTACAGGCGTAGAAGAGAGTAGATTTGAATTAGAATTATAAATGTGAAAGGTGGGTTTAAGACCGGACTGTGTGTTCAGATGTGTGCTTCTAGAATTTTAAACAGGGAATAGGAAGAAACTAATCTATTTAGAAGACTACACTGTTGTGTGTTTTATCCATTTTTTCTCAAGTAAATGTAGTTTTTCTGGATTTTAAACTTACAACATCAGTATTTCATGTTCTTGATGATAATGACCAGTGAATGGCTGAAAGCACTAGGACTCACACTTACGGTCAAATGTATGTATACATAAGTGTGTGTGTGTGTATGTAACGGTGATTGTGTGATTTTTCTGTCTGTAACGGAGAGAAAGGTAAGGAGAGTTTGATGAAGAGGAGAAGAGGGTAGCAAATAATGAAAGAGATGGGAAAAGTACTTGTTTTATATGTTTTGTGATCTGGAAACAAGAACCATGCGGAAAGAGAAGAAACGAGGGCGATAGAGAGAAAAGTATCCAAGTAATATAAATAAAATAAAAAGAAAAGAAAAAAGACGCACCTGCTGTAGTCTGCCAACTCAATCCTCCTATGAACATTTTCCTGAGTTTTTGGTAATCATGGTAATCAGATTATTTTTTAAGAGAAAAAAAAAAAAAAAAAAAA
>VCCN01000985.1:4694026-4705900 GCA_006491835.1 Architeuthis dux
TGTATCTTCTCGTTTTCTCCCTTATCCATTCCAATCTTCGTTTCCCGTCCATGTTTTTATCTAAATGTTCTACAAACATGGATGACTTTTATATACGAGAAAAGAATAAGGAATGCCCGACTATTTTCAACAACATCCTCTCTTTTATCTTTCTTTTGTTCTATCTCCCCACAAAGATTTTTAATGTATCGCAATTGTTACGCCTTTCCATGCCTACCCGCCTATCAATCTTTCGCTCATCGCTTGGTATCCAGCCAGCAGAGCCTGTCTCTCTAGGTCGTTCTTTCGCCTCCATCCCTTCCTCCTCTCCCTATTAGAAACCCTCAACCAAAACTGTCACAAAGAAACTGTCAACATAGGTTTCTTCAGTTTTGAAGTTGGTCTAGCTGGCTGGCTATGTATGTGTCGCGCATACAGGGCGCATACCGATGGTGCTAGTGAGCTGGAAATTTAAACATTTACATTTGAAAATTCGGACTTTTTTTTAGTGATGACCGCCCAACAAAAGGCGAGAGGAGTACCTTATTCAGTGATCGCCCCCTTTTCCAATTTTTCTAATTGATCACTCCCAACACGTCATGTTGCCAAAAGACGTTGGTCATGTGACGGTTTCTTTTGAGTGACTAACCAGACCTGTATGTATAGATTTGTTTCTTTTTTTCTTTCACCGGGTTTTCTTTTCATTATGATAGTTATTTGAGGAGACTGGTTATAATATAATATGTTTTTTTAATCATCCTGATCTTCCAATGTTGTTATTTAATATGTTAAATAAAATCATCTTTCATAAATTTCACTGTTTTTTTTTTCGTTTTTTAACCTCTAAATGGTAAAAAAAGAAGAAATATTCGACAAAAAGGCAATCGGCGAAAGTGTTGTTCGCCAGTTGTCTCCGAATCGCCCGCCGGACGAAATGTCGACTGACTATGTTTCGGTGACATGTCGTTCGACGAAAAGTCCGGACACGGAGGAGACTTACGGTCGCTCTATCCCCAGCCACAACCACCAGATTTCTCTGATGTGAAAAGTAAATAAGAATAACTAGCAGAAGTACCCGGCATTGCCTGGGTTTCTGAATATCTAAAATGAATAAAATGACATGGGTTCACTATACTCTGTATCAAATGCTTAATCAAATATTTCTGACAATCTTCAGTTGTTCCGGAAATGTTGATTCTATTAGAATTGCTGCTTCTAAGCAATTAGGAAAATAGTTCCATTTTTCTTTTATAAAAATTCTCAAAAAATAAATAGACAAATATAGGATCTAAAACAAAATTCTACTTTTACAATTATGAAAAATCTTCTGGAAAAAAAATCCTTATTTTCATAATTAGTGTATGTGAATTTACATAATTAGTGTATGTGGATTCTTTTCAATCAAGAACTTTTTTCAATGTCAATTGCATCATTTATTCCTATCCATACCTTTCTCCAGAGCATTAGTACGGAGTGAACGTAGATTATCCCAGTCAGGGTTGCTAACCGGTTGGCCACCGATACCTCCACTGATATTTTTTTTAGAAATATATAAATGTTTACATACAATACATAGACACCTATAATTAGGGCGCTTCCGGTTTATGCGATATCGCGTGAGATGTCTCTTTTTGTAGTGTAGCCGGAAGCAGTTTTGACTCTAAATTGGCCTGTGCTGACCTCTAGTGACCTCAGAGGTCAGCGCCACTCATCCGATGTTCATACACGAGTCAAGTTAATTTTCAGCCCCCACCCGGTTTCTGCTGTTTGGCGGGCGATAAGACACATACAACCAACCAAGCAAACAATCGCAATGATTGTATCTATCAGGTTATCCCATAAGTAATGTCTGAAATACGATAGCGATAGAGAGAATGATATTTTTGCTATTCTAAAATGCCTAAATGGCAACAATATATACTAGTACGTGTTTGTACATTTATAAAAAAGTAAGTTACGTCGTCACAATATTAAACTAACTTAGCAACTTGACATTCCTAACGATGGACGAGCCTACGGAGCACTCAAGACATGTAATGGTCTATACGTTTAGAAGAGTGATAATGCTGCAGCCCGGAGTGTTGGAATGGGATACATTCTTTAAACGAAAGAAGAGGGTTTGAAAGATTTAGTAAAGGTGACTTAAGCTTAAGAGTTGCGACACGGACGTGTTCCATCCTGATAATGCACAGCCGAATTAGGACAAAATTGCGTTTGTTTTTGCCTATTTCTAATTCTTCGTCACTCACGTGGTTCACTTGTTATTGTTGTCAAAAAGTCAGTTGTACTACATCTATTTTTTGTTTTTCTATTTTTTATCAAATCGTAACGTAAAATATTTTAATTAAATAAAAAAAGCTTAAATAACATTACTAAAATGAACATAAACTAGCTATAAAAAGTTGAAAAAAGATATATAAAACACTAGACAACAAACATGAATTAACTTATTATTATTGTAAATTGCATTAGATTTACATATTTTGATTCTATTTCGTTTTAAATCCCGTCCAGATAGTCATTTTCGCCTTTAAAAACGAAACGCGACCGAAATGTCCGGGTTAAAAATATTGGCGGCCGAGTTATCTGTGGCCGAACTGTCCAGGCCGATCTGCCCGGACGAATTTTCCGCGGCCGATTTGACCGGTCACCGCACAGCCTAATACAGCAAAGATCACCTATTAAAAGATTGAATACATCCGTTGGGGAAACAAAATCATTCTGCACCCTCCTTATTCTCCAGAACTTGCTCCATCTAATTACCACTTATTCTAGAGTTTACAGAACAATCTTGATGGACTAGTTCTTAAAACGCATGAACAGGTGAAAACTACCCTCTCTACATTCGTTTCCTCCAAACCAAAAGTTCTTTTTTTCAAAAACAGTATTATGAAGCTTGTAAATCGTTGGAAGGAGGTTATTGATAATGATGGAAACTATGTTAATGAATTCTGAAAAGATTCCTGACACTATTTTTGTATTAGGTTCTCCCGCATGAAATGGACGTTTATGAAGGAAACACACGCTTGGTGACAGTTGTCCTTGTATCAGTTTCCATAACATCTCTTAAATTCTCATTATCAACAACTAATTGAGAGCGTCCTCGAGGGTCATTCTCTAGGCTCATATCTCCAGAACAAAATGTGTGCAACCAACGTCGCAATGTTCTTTCTGAGCAAGTTTCCATTCCAAATGCGATATTGCTATTCTTGAGAGCTTGAACAACATTTATACCGAGTTTGAACTCATACAAAAACAATAGTCTGATTTCCTTTGAGAACAACATCTGCAAGAACAAGGGATTATCTTATTGAAACTGATATGATGAATCATAGTTGAAAAGTTAAAAGAAAGCTAATCAATAAACTATGAGAATGAAAAATATTGAAAAATATATTCAATTTCAGTGACCTTATAAAATATTAAAATTCTAAAACCTAAAAATTAAAAAAAAAAAATTAAAATTTTAAAATTAACATTTTTATGAACGTAGTTCCGTCTTGTGTATTGATGTATGCCTTCTGATGTACATGTTACAGCTGTTTAGGCCATTTTCAACATCCTGGCTGCTAGAACGTGAACATCCCGCAAGCCTTTTGTAGGTCTGAGCATTATGAAATTAATTTTGATTGGTCAAACATAGTTTCAAATTGAACCAATCAAATTGAATCTCTTAAAGAGGCTTCAGTGGGCTACTCTCTCTACATTCTCTGACCCTATTTTTGTATTAGGTTGTCCCACATGACATTTTTACATTAGGATGTCCAACATAGTTACAATCAGTTAAATATGTATAACTACATTTTAGGCTTCAGAATTTGTCGAAATCAAAATTATAAAGACAAATGTAAAATAAACGGCCATTACATTATTAATAGGATGACCTGATATATTTGTGGCGCATTGCTAAGAGTTTGAAAGATTTAGATATCTTTAAAAGAATCGAAACCACTCATACGACAGAATTATTAAAAATCAGCTAGAATACTGAGGAAATGTGCTGGGATATTGAGGAGACTTGATCTCTAGTGAAAGCAAGCTGTTACTAGCGGTGTACAAACACAATAAATAATAATATTAAGGCAAACAAACCTGATATCGTTATCAAGGATAAGAAAGAACAGAGGTGCATGCTCATCGGCATAGCAATACCATCCGAGAGAAACCCCTTTGTGAAAGTTGCAGAGAAGCTGCCCAAATACAAAGACCTGGAGTCGAGATCAACAGGATGTGAGGTATGAAGACCGAAATAATTTACATGATTTTTGGCAAGAACAACCTTGAAAAATAGAATGCCTAAAAATGTAAAAAAAAAAACCCAGGCCTGGTTAGTCACTCAATAGAAACCGTCACGTGACCTTTTGGCAGCATGCCGTGTTGGGGTGATCAATTAAAAAATTGGAAAAAAAGGTGTGATCAATGAATAACATACTTCTCTCACCTTTTGTTGGACAGCGATCACTAAAAAATCCGAATTTTCAGAAAACAAGCATGAATGCTGCCGGACACAAAATAAGGGACCAATTTAGGATAAACTTACACTGCAAATTGACCTCCCCACTAAAAATAAACATGGGGGGGGGGCAAAGTTCCATTGGTGCGGCCTGTACATACACAGCCAGCTAGCCAGACTTAAAAACTGAAGAAACCTATGTTGACAGTTTTGGTGTCAGTTTTGATTGACGGTTTCTAACAAGTGGTGAAGTTTAAAACAAAAGCTTTGGAAAATGGAGGATACAACTAACTGCATGAGGCTATATCTCGCCGAGGTCAATATATGAAGAGAAAATCTTCCATGGAGACTCCCTTTCTCCATTAGTATTCATCATAGCAATGAGACCGTTCAGTCACATTTTACGAAAGTGTAAGGGAGGATATTAGTGAGAGCGATGAAGGACTGAACCCGGAACCAATTTGCTACAAGCTGAAATTTGGTCCAACGTTACCCACATATATGTAGAGTATATGAGTGAAATCCTACTGCATTCTATTCCCGGGAAATCATTTTACACGGGATCAAAGACAGGAAAGAAACATAGGTTGATATAAGGTACTATATATATAATAGTCCAGGGGCCAATACTGATATTTTCACCAATTGGTACCACCCATGGTGGCCAAACAATGTTTGTATTTTTGTCTTCCTAAATGTCTCTAGTTTATATTTTGGTATGATAACCCTACCTATCTTGTAGCTTTATGATAGTTATCACTCCCATATAAAACTAGAAAGCACTGAGAGAGCGCATACCTCTGGCAACAGAGGTAATTGTGCATGGATCCGCCGAAGAATATAATTACTGCTTCCATAGCCTTCCACAAAATTCCATTGTAATTTATTGAGAACTTTCGGAGATATTGTATGGATGGACAGCCATGAGCGTATACATAAATGTATGAAAAAAATGGAAAAATATCTTTCAATCAAAAAACTATTCCTGGATCCACCCCAAAATCTAAACAATTCTTCCTTACCCACCCTTCTACAAAATTTCATTAAAATTCGAGAACTTTTGGAGATATCGTGAGGACAGACAGATAACTTTGGGAGATATTTTGTGGTTGAAGATAGTTAGCTAGGATGATGGGGAGATAAGTGTGGACGGATCCGCTCCAAGGTTTCATGAGTTCTTTTGGAGCCTATTGCTACAGAATGTCATTGAAATTCATTGAGAACTTTTGGATATATCGCGTGGACATACAGACAACTTTTGTGTGGTGCGGACAGATAGCTACAATGTAATGGGGTAATTGTGCATGGATCTGCTCCAAAATTCCATGACTAATCCCGTAGACTATTACCCACTCTTCCACAACATTTCATTGAGAATGTTTTGAGATATCGTGTGGACAAACAGACGAAAAGAATAGCTAGAACTAAATAAAACGCTCCGATCTGAAATGCGATACTGTTCTTTTCGTCTGTCTTTTCACACAATATCTCCAAAAGTTCCAAGTGAATTTCAATGAAATTTTGTGGCGGGGTGGAGAATAGCTAACTGTCTGCAACCACAAGATATCGCCCAAACCTCCAAAGGTTTTTGAACGGATCTATGCACAATTACCTCCTCTACGTCATAACTATACATCCACGCAGGTGTTTAATTTTTAAAACAAGAGTTTAAGATTTGGTTGTAAATAGCTCAAAATTTTTCTAAGGCATATAATTATTTTGTAAACTTTACACAGCATGGAATTCCCATTCTAACGATATACAATATGCCCATATTTGATGAACATTTCTTTTTCTGACTAAGGCACCACAGCGAAAATCCGCCATTTTCAATTTTCCATTAAAAAAGTAATCAAGCTACAAGGCTGAAGAGGTTATCATATATTAATGTTTTAATATTGACCCTATTAGCATTCTGGTATCACTAATGTCTGGTCACATTAGGTGGTATCAAAATCTGTATTGTCCCCTGGACTATTATGAAACTTTTATTGAAACGGCAGAAACCTGATTTTACCCCCTGGAAATTTACAGATTTGTGTGAACATTAGTCCCAAAACGGATCAATCATCTCTCAAACAAGCTAATATGTGACATATAAGGTTTGTTTCTGACAAAATCTTCTAATTCTTATTCTCCCTTGTGTATAATTCTGCATAAAATCTAATATGTCACATGAGCATCTCTTAAGTGATTATTGTATTCAACTTTTTGAACGTCATACACAGATAATTAGGAGTGATAAACAGTGGTGCTTCCAGTCAAGGCCGTTGAGAGAAAGATTTATACGCGGGGTGAAACTGTTTTAGGGCCCTCGCCCAACAATTATTAAAACCAGAAAATGTGTAATTTTAATCATTTATCTATTTACAAAGATCATATAACTATGTAAAAGGTTAAGAGACAACTCCCAATGGAGCATGGATTCCGGTGACGAAGACCCGGTTATTGTTGCATGCGCCAGCTTAATGATCCTTGCAAGTTTCAAGTCTGGTCGAGACCAGGACTTTATTCCTACAGGTTTTTATGACCACCCCATTGGCAGGATGCAAGTCCACCAAAGGGATACCTCCGCTCTAATCACACAGCTTAGAGTGTACTCAATTAGCTGCTGAGTGCACAGGGAAATTTGTCACAATGAAGAATTTTCCACACTCTTCGCTCAAACCGGGAATCAAACCCGAAACCTTCTACGTGTGAGGCAAACGTGCTAACCATTACACTATCCGAGTGGACTATGTAAGTATGTGTACGGAACTAAATTTTCAATAAGTTTCCATTCCAAATTTAATTCCAATGTGATTATACTGTGATCATATACCCCCACCCTTAATTCAGTTGATGATTTAGTATACTTATAATTTTCGGACGTTGATAATTTTTACCCATATTAAAGTTAAGTCCATAGAAAAATAGATTTTGTTTACTCTTTTGAAGAGGTTTAAGAAGTTCCGTACGAAAGCCTTACTTAGGAAAGTAAAATATTGGCAACTTTTCAATGTTATTTGTTAGCTTATATTATAAGGATATTTTTCGTAAAAAGAAAACAATATCAAAAAAAGATTTTGTTGTTGAATATTTCAATTAATTCGAAATTCTTTGAACATTTTACTTTTTTTCATTCTTCCAATATTCAGATGCACTGGGATTTTGTTATTAAAACAAGAACAAACTTAAGAACGACTTTTTAAAAATGTTAAATTAACATCTGGTTCTCAAAAAAGAAATGTTGTTTTCTCTCATTTGATGGTAGTTTAATTTCAATTTGCAGGCTGTTAGCGGCACGTTTTGTTTCTGTTAGCAGGGTGTCAAATTGATCTCGGAGTTTCTGCAGATTTTCGATTAGCATTTTAATGTTGTCCACTTCAGTATCAACGGCGGCATCTCTTGCCTGTATTACAATGTTGCATATGTTAGTGGGAGCATGAAATTTGAACCAGCTGGATGACATGAGTATGTATCTGAAAGAGGACATGCATTTAATAGCTCCTGTTACTTCACTTATGCTCTTTGGCGTCAGATTAAGTTTCAAAACATCCCGTAGGGCCAATTTGATACCATTGAGATTTGGTGCACCGGGTAGTTGACAAACAATGCAAGGATTGACAGCCTGTGTGTGTCATTAGCATTTACCATATTTTTGGATTTCAGGAAAAGATATTATAGACACTTTCAATTGTTCCGAAAAAGATAACTGCTTCAGTACAGCACTCTGCTGAATCCGCGCCACACACATTCAATGTATGTCATCCATATGGTTAGGAAATAGCGAGAGGATTTTCGTTAAGTAATATCCTCTGTACTCCCTTTTACTTGGCTGCCACATTGGCCCCATTGTCATGCCCTTGACACTTGCAGTCCTACAAGAAAATGCAATTTTATTTAATGTTTCCATTATCAGGTTTGCAATGTCAGAACTGTTTTCTCACAACAGTCTTCAAAAGATAGAAATCACTCTTGAATCTTAAACACACAATCATACGTTGAAGGTAACGTATGATAAATGTTGTCTGTTCGACATATTTAGAAGCAGGTGTTGCATTAATTATTATTGAATAGTATTTTGTCTTTGATCTTTCAGAGAGTATGTGTTTCAAAACGAGATCGGAGCAAAGAAATTTGTGCTTCAGTTGACAAATACTATTCTTGCAACCTTTCTTCTTTTCCCTGGCTTTCACCTTCCTGACATGTTCTTCAGTTACGGGATCCCAATGAGACGAAAGTCCAACTATCCCAAGGAAGTTACCATTGTGAACATCGCCAATCAGATGAAAGGTACCACGCAATGTTCACTCCCTTTCACTCGAAATAAAATGATGTCAATTAGACTGTAAAATACAGTTAGCCTCCTCTGCTACTATTTATTCATGCAGAAACTGTTCCATGCATTTGTTATTTGTTCGAGCTCTCTCCATGATACATAATTCAATTTATGCTGGTTACTACGTTCATGCTCAGGAATTCTGTCACATAATCGACTCCATTTTTCTTTGGTAGACCATCCATTCTCTGTTGTTAAAGCTGATGCATTAACTGCGCCTTTTCCAAAGAGTCGACATGGTAAACAAAGGATGGCTTCTTTCTTGACACTCCACACTAGCCAATCTTTCTCAGACATTTTTTTTGTGATTCCTATGTTTAAAGATGTCAACTGGAAATGTTTTGGGCAGGGGAATATGTCCGCTCCGCACACATTTTTCAATGTTCTCTACACTTCTTTGTATTATATTTCCACTATCAAATCAACCGCGTGTGTCCTTGATGTGTTCTTTTTAAGAGCTTGGTTTCAAGTTTGTATTGTTCTGTTCACTTTCAGGTGTGATTTCGTTGGGCACTGTAGATGGTGGATGATTAACAGTTTCACTCTGAGGTTTAGATGGAGTCGTTTTCAGTTTATTCCTGAGCATTTGGTTCAATATTTGCTGATAAATATTCGTCATTTAGCTTTTTAGAAGTAATACCCATATCTAGTAATGACCTCATTTCTTGCCTTTCTTTCACTTCGCTTTTGTGGTCCAGACTTCTGCTTATGCATTGCACTGATATGAATGAAACATAGAATTCTTACTGGAAAGGATAAAGTGTAATGATGCGGCACCGAATAAGACACGTCTGCCATCAGACCAGCCTTTAAGATTAAGAGCTAAGATTTTAGAAACTCATTAGCTAATATCTGTGCGTTGGTTGTCCAACGTGACAATCACACAAGCACTTCCACGACTAAAGGCTTCCTTAAATTTAAATCAGTTCAATCGGAAAGGACCGCATGGGCCTGTAACATGAATCCATGTATTCTTTGAAATCATGAGGACATAACATTTTTATCAACTTTCCCGCAGACTGTATGTCAGAAACCTGGACATCATCAAACTGTTATCTTCTGTGGAGGTCATCTCCCTACTTGATCCGTTCATTCCTGATTTTCGGCACGGGAAGCCTTTCAACACACACACACACACACACACACACACACACACACACACACACACTATAACTAACAGACACTCACGCCTACCTGTATTTTCACATTCACGTATGTACACCTGCACACGCACGCATTGTTCTTATTTCGAGTTATTAATAGACATGCTCTGTTGCCATATTAACTACGAAGGAGAGAGTGGGTTAGGGAGCAGTCAATGAAGAGAAAACATAAAAGTGGAAAAGGGAGCAGTTAGTTACGCATGTTAACCAATCAACGTGCTAATACAACATCTACGCACTTTTGAAAAATCTTCGACATCCTATTTTTAAAATTAAAATTTTAAAAATGTTGTTCTTAAGTTCTATTCCCTTATATTCTATATTTTCTTTACCTATAGTACAAATTTGTGTAATATTTCTCCTTAAAATATTTTTGAAGCATTGTTTATTGGCTTCAAGATCACACATGGGCCACGGGGTGCCTCCCAGACAAAGGAATTTCCGCTACTTTCTCCATTGTTCCTTTCTCAGCCTCTGTTTTATGAGAGACTCTTCGATGCTATGGCTCTTTTTGCCCTTTACAATAAACAGGGAGATTTCAGAGGAAGCCTCTACAACCTCTGAAGTCTGTTGCCGAAATGCTCCACTGCTGTCCATCTTAGCTTGCTTCAAGTACTTCCTTTTTGTTTCAAAGAATGCTTTGAGTTTGGAAGCCAGAGCAGGATACATTGTCTTCAAATGGCGTTCCGAGCATCTGGGCCGCATGCCATTATTGCTCAGAGTCTTGTTGCATATTACGCTGTCTTCACCTTGACACAGATCCAAATCTAATACATTTGTCCGCTTTTTGCACTCATTGCGAATGATTTAGTTTGAAATATGTAGAGCAACTATGTTAAAATAAATTTTAATATTAAAGTTAAAATAAAATATGAATTTAAATAAATTTCATATTTTAAAATAAAATTAATTTTAACCCATTAACTCTGGCAAATGGCAAAGAGTAATAACTATTACTATAACTACAATGACTGACATTTTAGTCATTTGCAGTTAATGAGATAACGGATTGATGTGTTAATGGATTAATGGGTTAATGGATTAATGGGTTTATCGATTAATGGGTTTGTCGATTAATGGGTTTATCGATTAATTGCTTAATACAGAAAATGATTGGCCTAGTAGCGAAAATTACAAATGTACAAATTGGAAAAATTATTTTGATTTTTTCCGTTGATTTTTATTTTTAGTCGTTGAATTAAAAAAAATGAAAACCATTTTAGGCACTTCTTAAGAAAAGGGGTCTCTGTTTCTGGCCCCTTAAAAATCGAAAAAAATGTTTTCGCAAATAATCTTTTGTGCTTTCAATCCATAATACCCTAGGGTACGCAGGGAATTTGTTTTAGAGGGCGTTCTGTTTACAATGTAACTATAGACATAAAGTGGGCACTTACTTTCAGATGGCTAAAAATAAAACAAGTAATGTAAGTTTATGTTAAATTAGACCCTTAGTGTGTGTCTGGCAGCGTTAACATATTTGTTTAGTGATCACCATTCAACTAAAGGCGAGAGAAGTTACTTATTCATTGATCACCTTTTTTCCCAATTTTTTAATTGATCACTTCCGACGCGGTATGTCGGCCAGAAGACGTTGGTCACAAGACGGTTTCTATTGAGTGACTAACCAGACCTGTTTCTCTGTATTTATCACAATCTTTTCGTATTTAACTCTTTATTGACCAACTGTATCTGATGTTCGTAAGCGGTCACCCATGTCGGTTCTGAGCCGGTTAGAGGCCGTTTAACTTAGGTGATCAGACGACAACCGATACGTACCATGTGATTGGTAAGACCGGACGTCGCTACACACAAACATCTTCCCCTGATGATGACCACAGATCGAAACTAGTTGGGATATAAAAATAAAATTATTTATGCACTTAATTCTGTTTGTGTGTCTTTCATATGTTCACCCTAATATATCGTTTAGCAGTCGCTCACACCGACGCCGGGCAAAT
>VCCN01000985.1:4843930-4854422 GCA_006491835.1 Architeuthis dux
TTCAAAAACTAAAGTTGTTGCGGAATATATATATATATATTTTATAAACATTTAAGATGTTACTACTATATAGGTCGGGAGCCAGCAGGGGCCACCGTGCACCCTCCCACCCATGATCCTACATTTCATGCCAAAATGTTCCTTAGGATGTCCTCTTTCAGAAAAAAGATGCTCCCAAGAAAACAGTTGGGAAAAACTACCTCATTTGCAGCACACCAAAAACAGAATTTCATATGAAGAATTCAAAAATACACTTTATTTTACCATAAAAGTAATTAATTTATAGGTATTTCAGTATTTTAATGGATGTTTTTCGTAAACATAAACAATAAGAAAATATTGTTTTTAAGAATCTAATCTAAACTGTGGTTTACTCACTTTACTTTATGTAAACTAAAACAATTCTAATAATTTGTCTCTGTTTTTCTACCACTGAAATAGTTTAAGAAATATTACTTTAAGTGAATTGCATGAAAATCTAGATAATTCTAGCAGCCAAGATGTTGAAAATGGCTTAAACCACCGTAACACTAAGAAACACTGCTCTAGATGAATGGCATGGAAATCTAGATAAATCTAGCAGCCAAGACGTTGAAAATGGCCTAAACAGCCGTACATCAGAAGGCATACACCAATACACAAGGCGAAACTACGTTCATAAAAGTGTTAATTTAAAGATTTTAAGGTTTTTTAAAAAAAACTTTGAAGTTTTAGAATTTTAATATTTTATAACGTTTAGAACATTGAAATTGAAAATATTTTTCATTTTCATAGATAATTCTAGATATAAACTGGGGGTGGGGTCTGGCAACACTGCTTCCTTTCCCTAATTCCTTCCGTCCAATCGTGTCCATTCCACTGTCTTCTCCTTTTGCATCCCACGTGACCAAAATGCCAACTCATATTCTCATCGTAAATGCAATTTAGAGATAATCTAAAATCCCTAATTTTCAGGCACTGGGAAAAGAGGGTCAGTGCGAACAGGCGTCGCATACTGGCAGGAAGCCCTCCCTCCGGCCGTCTATGTCTCGTCGTTTGATGATAATATGCCAAATTCTTCGCCGGATCCCCAGAGGCAATGGAAACGATTGCGTTTAGCTTGAAAAGTGGCGAAAGAAATACAAATTGTATTCTGTATTTTTGAAACAGCGGACAAAGTACTGTTTTACGCAGTCTCTTTATCATCTTCATCAACGCCATTATTATCTGGTCGTTGTCAGTGGGGCACAATAACTCTCTTCAAATCTCCAGCACCCTCCTCAGTATTCACGTCGGTAACAACAATTTCGATCTTTTACGTCATTGTAAGGTGGTCCAATGAAGTAAAACGCGAGCGCACCTGAAGGTGACCAAACCTTTGTCAAAATGTGACCAGAAATTCTAACTGCCATAAAATTCAAATGTTGCCCGACCTAAAGAGCAATATAAGTTCTACTTTTTGTCTCATTTCTACATTTTATTTACATTAATCTCTAACTGCTAAAACTAAGATGTTTACGGAAACAAATAGTTTGAAAATATACGTTTTTTTTAAATTCGCTTTTTTCTTTATTTATCTTATCAACATTATAAAAATGTTGATACTTTCGAAAAACAGTTTTTTCTTTTAAATTAGATTTGATATCGCTTAGTATTTTGTTGTAACTGATCCGGACCGAGTGACCCTCACAACAACAACCTTGATAATTTGTGACGCTAAACTACGAGATCCCCGAAAAATGGTGATGCATGGAAAGTTGAGAATGACATGCAATTCAATAGAATCCCTAAGAGTGGGGGGGGGGAAGGTAGAGGATGGCGAAGAGGGGAGAGTAGTATGGGAAGAAGAGAAAGAGGGGAATGAAACGGGAAGGGGATGAAGAAGAGGGAAAAGAAGAGGAGGAGGGAACGGGAATGAAGTGGGGGAAGAGAGAAGGGAGGAAAAGAGGAAGAAAAGGAGAAGGAAGAAGGAGAATATGTGTAGAACAGGAGGAGAAGAGTCGGAGAAAAAGGAGGGACGATAGAGAGGAGTAAGACGAGGAGAAAAGGGGAGAAGGGGAGTAGGAGGTGGAGAGGTGAGGTTGGTAAACAAAGGCGGGACGGTGAGACGTAGACAAAAAAGAAGATTACGATTAGAGGAGATGAGAAGGGAAAATAGAGAGATAAAGACCAAACCACAAGAAAGAAAGAAAGAAAGAAAGAAAGAACGAAAAAAGAAAGAATAGAAAAAAGAAAGAAATAGGGAGAAAGTAAAATTAAAAGAGAAAAATAAATAATCAAAAAAAGAAAGGGAAAAGAAAGAGAGAATGAAGGTAGGAGAAGAGAAGAGAAGAGAAGAGAAGAGAGGGGAAGGAAAAGACGAAAGAAAAAGAAGAGAGACAAGCCTGGCTGTTCCAGAGTCAAACTCTGCTCCTACTTCTACTTCCTTGCGTAATTCTACTATACATTTTGGAGGCATGCAAGACTTGTCAGTTTATCGCAGGTGGTAACACACCAGGCTAGCGATCACGACTTCAAATCACGGTAGGGGAATGGGATTTTACATATCGGTTTACTCTCCTATTTTTGGTGAGGATTGTTCTTGTTCTTGTTACATAGGAAAATAAAGTCAACTCTGGAGTTTGACAAAAGAATTTATCTTGATGTTTGAGATGAAGAATGATCATTATTTTATACTGATTTTATTCGAACTGCTGCCCCCATCTTGGTTATTGTTACAGTCACCACTTTTCGGCAGTGTACCCACCGGCCTTCTTCAGGTCCCTGTGGTTCTATAGGAGGGGTTATCAAAGAGGGGTACATGTACCCCTATAGGTATGCAAGAGAAATTACGGGGTACTTGAGGCTTGGAAATTCACTGGAATTTTGAAATAATCGCTAAACTAAACGCAACTCGTGTCTTGAAAACCTCGCTTACAGTTGGCAACACTGCGTAAATCAAAATAAGACCATTCTGTAAAATCAAACATCTCTGCTTTGCACCGTCTATCCACGCTCATTATACTTTCTTCATTGCCCTGGAGGTGCCTTTTTTTTTAGTATAAAACAAATTTCGTTCTAAACTGTCAATTAGCAATGATATGCAGGTGTGTCTCTCTGAAACTATGCCTAGAAATGAGTTACTTGTTGGGAAGAGATAAACTCATCCACCTCATTAAAAGCGTAAAATTAAATTAAATAAAATTACTAACAAATACTACATGTCTATTGTATGTGCTATGCTATCCATACATTTTACACTACATTCTTCACAAGGTGTACGCCAACACTGTCAGACAGGGTGATATTGTACACTGGATGAAAAAGTTTGCGAACCCCTGTTCTAGGGGATATGTCGTGTTAGTTAATTATTGTGTTATGTCTGAAATCCATATATCCTGCTTCAGCAAAAAAAAAACGGATTCCTTTATGCTAGACACCCTAATCACCGTGGAACAGCTGTTACTCAGCTAACCCCGTAGCCAATTACTGCTGTAGTGAAGTCTATTCTCACTTGGTGCCCCACACTCGTGGCCTTCTGCTCGCCTAATCTAAACTGAACTAACTAACCGGGTATTTCAGCTAATTCCTGAGGAAGGCCTAATTTTTTGACCAGAGAATCTATAATATTATTTATCTTGTTCCTACATGAGATAAGAGATCATGGATTTTAACTATGTATTTATTGAATCGTACCTCATTTGAGAAATCATCGCCATCATGAAATCTTGGATCACATTAAATTTAACTATCTGGAGGGATAACAAATCGAAATGTTTTTCCTCCCAAAATCTCAAAACTTATTATTTTATTCAAATGGTTCTTCGGATGATTGAACTCCTTCTTGTTGTTTGTGTTGTAAACACGACGTTTCGGCCGATTCATTCTTCGGCCTTCAACAAGAAGGAGTTCAATCGCCCGAAGAACCATTTGAATATTAATGACTCTTCTCAAAACTATAGAAAATATCTGAAATCGTTTCGCATCTCTGTCTCTTTCTTTTCTCATTCTCTCTCTCTCTCCACTTCTTCTTATCTTCTTATCTTCTTTCTCTCTTTCTTCCTCTCCTTCTTCTATTCCCCTATCTATCCTATCCCCCCTCTCTTCTTCTCCTTTTTTCTCTCCACTCCAATCCTTCGTCTTCTTTCTCTTTTTCCTCTTTTTCCTCTTTTATTTCCACTACCTTTTATTTTATAACCTTTCTCTAGGTCCATTGAGTATGTATGCAACATTTTGTTTGTCGAATCAGACTTATAGTGTTATATAGAAATAGATAGAAACCAGATCATTATTATCAGGGTAGGTGAACGCAAATGCAGACCCCACAGAAATCTTTTTTTTCAAAAATCCCCAAACATCTTTAAAACCTTTCCCTGGGTCCATTGAGTATGCATGCATAATTTGGTTGGGCATCCCCCATGTTTAGGTGGTTTCTATAGCGTGACAGACAAACAGACATTTTTCACTTATATATATCTATGGATATCATAAAATATGACTGACCGACTAGAAGACGAACCGAGCCAGACGGCTAAGACTGTACAGAGATGTACGAATCAGTCATAAAAATGTAATCTCATTTCACTACATAATTATTCTTGACAGATAGGTAGACAGATTGGCTGGCAGATATAAAGAGAGAAGAAATTCGCAGACTAATCGTGCCATATTCCCGAAGATATTTAGGAAAAGATCAAAGCGGCGCTGTCTTCAGCAATGCATCATGGAAAAAAGAAGCTAGCGGTTAGCTATCCGTACAGACGGTTTCTCGAACGCCTCATCACCATCTCAGAAAGCGTCAAACGCCCCGAAGCTGGGACATATTATAAAGCATTTCCCTTACGGTTATTAAGCAACTCCCATCGGTGGCTTTAATTTGAAATCTGCTCCCGTTGGTTTCCCCCAAACTCACCCAAATAAACGAGTAAAGTAGAGAAACACGTCTGGTTAGTCAATCAATAGAAACCGTCACGTGTCCAACGTCTTTTGGCAGCATGCCGTGTTGGGAGCGATCAAATAAAAAAAAAATTGGAAAAAGGTTTGATTAATGAATAAGTTACATCTCTCGCCTTTTGTTGGGCGGTTGTCACTAAAAAAGTCCAAATTAAAAAAACAACAACACTGACGGACACAAACTAAGGGACCAATTTAGCATAAGTTTACGCTATAAATTAAAACCTCCACTAAAAACTTATTTTGGTTGAAATTTTTAAAACCAAAACAATGTTTTTTCTACATATGTCTAGAAAAAACATTTTTTTGGTTTAAAAAATGTAAAGGAATAAATGTTTAAATTTTCAGCCCTCTAGCCCCATTGGTGCGATCTGTACGCGCGATACATACATACATATATAGCCAGCCAGACCAACTGAAGAAACCTGTGTTGATGCTGACAGTTTTGGTTGACGGTTTCTAATTGTATAGTAAGTTGTTCGGAAAGTAATGTCGTAATTTTGAGTGGGACTTATAGGGTCCTGAGTGAATACTATCACCTCGAGACTGCAAATGAGTTAACATTACTTTTCTAAATGACAAAGGTAAATTAGATAGGATCAAAAGACAAAAACATTTTGGACTTCAATCGTAAAAATAAAATCTCCAGATCAATCAGCACAAACCTAGTTGGAAAAGGAGTGAAACAAGGGGATACAATTTCGCCTAAACTATTTAACACTTTTAACGCTATCGCCTTTTTGACCATATAGCAAAAAACACTACTGTCAACCAAAAACTGTCAACAAAAGTTTCTCTAGTTTTTAAGCTGGCCTTTTTAGACCAATATATCGCCCGTGTAGTGTTTTTGGCTACGTTGTCGAGTCCGATATATCGGCCTGGCAGTGCTATAAGGGTAAAAGCCTGGTGAACATCCTCCAAGTGTGGTGATCCCATCATTTTTGCCAGGGGTAGTATATACATGATCTCACATCATTCGACATTTATATGTATTTATATGTGATCTCAAATCATTAAGATGTCCCATAATACATACATACGTATATATATGGAATGATCTTCTGCAATCCCTGTATTGCAGTCATGTGAAGCTCTTCATATTCCTTCGTCTTTCTACAATGAAAGACATGCCAGCCACTCGGGACAAGTGCACGCAGGTGTTTCTTATGAATTTCAAACGTAATTAATCCCACTATTTTCAACCGACACGCGTCAACAGGAGGTTTTTTCTCCCCACTGTTTATTCTCGTGTATCATATTGTGTATTCACTTTGAAAAAAATTAGTTTACAAATAGTTTTCCCTAGAATCTAAAAGAAAAATCCAACCTGAAAAAAAGTAGATACATCTGTTTTTTGTTTTCTTTCGAAATAGCTTGAATTATTTTTGCTGTCATCCATTCCATGAAGCTGTCACCTGGGCGACCAATTTGGACAGAACTTTGGAAATACAGGTTTCCTCTGCTTGTCAAAAGTAGAGCCTTCTCATAAAAACCGTTCGTAAACTGAAATGGTATAAAGCGAACAAGCAACAGGTCTGGTTAGTCACTAAATAGAAACCGTCACGTGATCAACGTCTTTTGGCAGCATGCCGTGTTGGAAAAAGCGGTGATCAATGAATAAGTTAAAAATGGAAAAAAAATTGGTGATCAATGAATGTGTTACTTCTCTTCTCTCGCCTTTTATTGGGTGGTGATAACTAAAAAAAAAGTCCAAATTTTCAAAAAACAAGCGTGAATGTCACAAACAAAGGGACCAATTTAGCATAAACGTAAATTGTAAATTGAACACCCCCTAAAAAACAATTTGGGGGGAATTAAAAAAAAAAAGAAAAACAGATTTTTCTCGACTTAACAAATAGTAAATGTTTACATTTTCAGCCCTCTAGCTTCATTGGTGTGGCCTGTACGCAAGACACATACATAAGCCAGCAAGCCAATCAAACCCACATAAAAACTGAAGAAACCTAGGTTGATGTTGACAGTTTTGGTTAACGGTTTCTAATTATCATATATCTATATAACGAACGGGTCTGGTTCATCTTACCGAAAATCAGCTTGCCGAAGTCCGTTTTACCGAACGTTGATTGATCACTTTTTTCCGGAGTTTATTATTTTCCAAAAACACTGGTCAACTTTTTTTTTCTAAAATTACTGCGATAAGGGTATGTTAATGTTTACAGTTTAGGAAAACAAAAGCTTCTATTGTAAATCTGGTATTTATTTACGATAAGATTTAGTATTTATAACATATATCGTGTATAAGATTTATGAAGAAAGAAAAGGATTTTATTTACGATCGTATGTGTCTGTGCGTGATTTATTGTTGTTGATTGAGTATTTACAATAAAAGGAATTCATTTTATTTCAGGTATTATTTGGATTAACATAGGTAATTGTATAGTTCAGCCACGTAGAATCGTTGTTCATTGGACGGCGTACATTATTTTAACATATTTTGGCGAAAATGTATGCAATGAAGCAGCATTAACAGTAATATAATTTATGTAGTTACTTCTGTTTTTCTTTTATGAATTCTCTTATATATTTTTTATATTTTCGCCATTTCTATTTTATTAAAAAAATTTGAAATTCTTAAAAAATGTAGAATAAAAAATAAAAAATTAATCTTGCTTTTTCGAACGAGGTTTTAAAAATCAAAAATAAAATCGCAAGTAATTGTTTGTGCTTTCAGTAATGTTTTTTTCCACACCTGCTTCCACTCGATGTTAAAAATTTCATAATTCTTCGCCACCCATAATGAACAGTAAGATTTTTTTGTTTTTCTGTCCGTAACAATGGACTCTTCCACTTGAAGGTACAATTTTGCTGAAAAACATCTCCAACCCACCATTTGAAACAATGTACCCTCCATTGAAACCAGTTCAGTAGTTCTTTTTCTAAAAAATCATCTTTCGTGAATTCTTTTTCTCACGGGTATTAACTATATAACTGAATATAAACATCTCAAGGTAATCCTTTGTGTCACCTCCACTCCGCCACAAAGTCAATTTGTGTCTATATTCTTATTCTTTCAGGACTTTTGTTCAACCCATGTTTCTTCAGATGTATATTTTTCTATTTTTGCTTCAGGCTTTGAATTTCAAGGTCTATTCTTTACCATCCTGGAAGACTGCCAACATCTCCCTTGATCCTTGTAATGTTTAGGGCCCTAATTGTGTCATGTAGTGACTCATCAGTGTGTATTCCCTATTATCCTCTGGCTTTCCCCTTAATACCCAAATAGAAAAAAATATACTGGATTGATTTCATTTAGTCGAAAAGGGCACTGGTAAATAAGGAAAAATGAATAGGATCATGTTTTCAAAAAATGGGGATAAAAACTAGAAATTTTGTATATGAGGAATCTTTTCTATTGATGATATTGTATATGTGCATCTGTACTTGAAATACAATTTTTTTTTAATATAACATTTAGATACCTTCTTGCATAGGACAGTTTGTTTTTTGTGTTTAAATCTGGATGAAACCTTTCCTTGCGTCAAAGAATACATTTGACTTCAATGGCTCCATAATCATTCACATGTTTCATTGTTTCTTGGTTAGTCATTTGTTAATGTTTTTGTCCCTACCCCCAATTGTTCAAGATTAGCGATTTTTACTTGATTTGGCATTGTATTTTTAGGAGCTTGGAATATTGCATACACTAAATGACGAGATTGTACCTATATTCTAAAAGGCTGCTCACAGCAAATACTGACTGACTGAAGCTGACCAAGCAGTGAGTATGTCAGTAAAGACGAAGTAAAAAGTCTATTCTTGCTGGCCCAAATAAATGACAGAAATGATTACAAATATACTTGATTTGTTTTGGCCTGTAAGGATTTAGCTCAAATAAATGAATACCCCTACTGGAACCTATGTAACGAAATACACCCAGATCGTGTTACCGGTAGCCGTTGGAAGTGGCCAGATTTAAAATCCGTGTTAAATTGCGTACGTGACAAACTGGACAGATCGGGTTACCGGAAACCGTTGAAGGGTGCGAGGGAGGGTGGGGGTGAGAGCTGGTTAGAAGCGGTGACCAGTTTGAGATTTGAATCCGGAGCGACAGGTCAGAGACGAAATGGCTTCTTCCACCCGGCTGGGTTGGAGAGGCAGGGACCCTTGATTTTCGTAGTGGTAACTCTGAAAAGCCCAGAAAAAGAAGTACAGATCCCCGCCATTGTCCTACACTTACTGTATTGTTCATTTTGGCCGTGGACTCATGTTCAAATGTGAGACTCGCAGCTTGATATTATAATCTGTTCATCCTCACTAAGTGCACCATTATAATGTCCTTGTGCCACGCTAAGCTCAGTTTAGTAAATATAGCTAGTATAGTGAGTTCGAACTTCATCGGTCCATGACTAAGCTAAGCTTAGCTATCTATTAAGGTTACTGTTGTAGAGTGACGGTTAGCAAGCTAGTCTTGCAACCATTTACTAGGGTAGTGATATTAAACCACTATACGCGCCCCATTATTGTGACCCTGTGCCAAATATCCATTCCTTTTGACGACATTAATTATTTTTGCATCCACAAGGCAAATGTAGCCATTGTCAAAACGAAGTCTTATACAAGGAATTGGGCGTGTTCTTTCGTCATCATTGGCCATATTAGGATAACCGATGACGATTATTTAAAACTAGTCAGCCGGACCTTGGTCCACTTCCTGTCATTAAGTCATCTTTCTAGACATTTCTCGTTATTTCTCTTCACCATACTTCGTCTTCCTTTCTTACTTCACTCTTGCTAAAGAATCAAATCTGACTCTTGAGTGAGAATCTAATAATAATAATAAGACTTGGCACCGGAAATCTGCCTCCAGACTGCATCTCGATATTACCTTAAAAAAGACCAGTCACAATGTTTTCTTTATATTGCAAAAATGATCTTGTACCATTTGTTTTTTCATTCAGATATACGAAGGGGTATCCCCCGCCCCACCATAAAAAATGGAATTACAAGACTCATCCCAGGTCCCAACTTTCTAAAGAAACTGGGTCATTTCGAACTTGTTTCCTCAAATCGTGACACACATTCAAACGAATTTTCTTTGATCCTCTGTGAGCAAACGAGGCACGAATTTTGTGGAAACGCGTTTCTGTTAAAATACGCTGCCATAAACTCCAAGACAAACCAATCACCTCAGATATCTCATCAATGGCCCGACGACGATCTTCATTAATTCCGTTGAGAAATATTTCAGATTTTCGTTATTTCAGCTTGTTGAATGTCGGCCAGATCGTGGTTGGTCTTCAACTGACGTTTGAAAATACGTTTGAAATGCGAATACCACTCGTACACATGGATTTTACCTAAAGCTTCTCCCTTAGAAGCTTCCTGAAGCATTACAAAAGTTTCAGCTGTAGTTTTCCCCCCAAAGAAAACAAAACTGCACACAAACAAATAATCGGCGCAGAAAGATTGTATTGCGCCAATCTTCCAGGGTTAGAAGTTGAGTTGAAAAACAGCTTCTGAAATACTGGATTTTCCCTGGGTTCGAACACTAGCGGCGGAGGGAAATGTGCAACTATTTCAGCCATCCCGCCAGACCATATTTAGATAATCTTGTTGACGC
>VCCN01000985.1:4920554-4934494 GCA_006491835.1 Architeuthis dux
GAAACCTATGTTGACAGTTTTGGTTGACGGTTTCTTATAACATTCGCGTAGATACTAAGGCATACCACATATCCATTCTAACACACAAGCTTATACACACATGTATTTGTATATATTGGAGAGGTTTATTATTTTGGGGGTTTTCGGGTTCCTTTTTTCAAATTCACTTCCATATTTTTTTAATAAATGCTGGGTTTACTCCTAACGTTGCCCCCCTATCGCACTCACCAACTACTGAAAAGAAAAAGAATTCCTTCCACTTAAAATTCGCCCAAATCGAGACAGACATGTTTTAAGTTTTTAATTGGTGACGCCGCAAAAAGAAGGAAAATAAACCTTTTTTTCTACCCCTTCTCCTCTTCTTACCATTCTTTTTCTCTTTGCATTCACTTCTTCCCTTTTTTTCATTCAATATTTTTTTCTTTCCTTTCTTTTTTCTTTCTTAATTTATTCTTCCCTTCTTCTTTCTTTCTCTTTGTATTTTATTCTTCCCTCTCTTATTTCCTTCTTTTTTCCTCCCTTTTCTTTGTATTTCTTTCTTTCTATTTTACTTTCTTTCTTCGTTTCTTTATTTCCCATTTCTTTTCGTTCTTTTTCAATTTTTTCATTCGTAATTATTTCCTTTTATTTTTCTTTCTTGTTTTTGTCTTTTTATTCACTTCTTTTTAGTTTGTTGGTCTGTTTCTTTTTTTTTCATTCTTTGTTTCTTTTAAGTTTTTGACTTTTATTGCTTTCTTTTTTCTTTCTTTATTCTTTATTTCTTTGTTCCTTCCCTCGTTCCTTCCTTCGTTCCTTTCTTTCTTCTTTTCTTTCCTTTTGTCCTTTTCTCTCACTCTTTTTCTTCTTTCTTTATTTTACTTTTTACTTTAATTCATTCTCTTTCTCTTTTACATTTTTCTTCAATTTATATTTTGTTTATTGCTTTTTATGTTTGCTTTATTTTCTGTTTTCTTTTGTTTTTAAGCAAGCTTGTTTCGCAGACGAATTCGCTAGTGTCTTGAGCTCAATCCCCCCCTGGGGGGCTTCACTGCCCTCACCTTGTGCCAAACAATGCTGTGCTTAGTAAATGTCGATAGTTTCCTTGATTTCTAGACTCATATTTTTCTCATATTCATTCCTTCATTGCATTTTCTGTTTTTATAGAAACCGTCAACTCAAAACCGTCACAAAAACTGTCAACATAGGTGTCTTCAGTTTTTAAGCCGGTCTGGCTGGCTATGTATGTATATAACACTCAATGGAGCTAGAGGGTTGTAAATTTAAACATTTACTCCTTTTTATGTCTAGAAAAAAGGTTTTTTTAGGTTTTTGAAAAATCCCCCCTCCTAAATAGGTTTTTAGTATGGCAATATAAATTTATGCTAAATTGGTGCCTTAGTTTGTGTCCGGGAGCATTCACGCTTGTTTTTTGAAAATTCGGACTATTTAGTATCCAACAACAGGCGAGAGAAGTAACTTATTCATTGATCACAACTTTTTTTCCAATCTTTTTTTAATTGATCAGCCCCAACACGACATGCTGTTAAAAGATGTTGGTTTCTATTGAGTGACTGTTTTTCTTTTTCTTTGTTTTCCCACTCCCCAAACAATTCTTTTTATACTTCATACCCGTCTTCCTCCTCCTCCTTCATAAATTCTTACCCTTTTTGTTTTTCATCTCCGATATCAACCCCAACCGTATGTATTCCCCGGTCCCATCTCCCAACCAACAGGGCACGTGCCTGAATGAATATCAACATTAAAAAAAAGAAATGGCCCTAGTCTTCTCTTCCGTCTTATCTATTTTGACCCCCCCTCCTACTCTTCTCTCTTGCAATCATGTCCCCCGCCAGCCACCACAATTAACACCCCCACATATTTGTTCCACATTTTTTTCTCCCTCGGCTGCCTTACCCCCTCCTCCAACATAAAACAGGCGAACAGTGCGGATCCGTCATGCACATCCGGTCATGTATTCGCACGCATGCGTACAAAGTAGCATAAAGAGACACACACGGATTCATATTATAGATAAATATTTACACGCAAACATTTACGTTATGTAGAGGGATTTCTAATTTCTAATTTTTGACAAGCCTGTATCACGAAATATCGCAGGATACTGCTAGTGTTGTACTTTCGATACTTACTGGGAACGCGTTTGTACTTATTCCAGGGCCACGGTATACGAAGTCCTTTCTGGAAAGTATCCAGACATTTAATATTAACGAGAAAATAATACGGAAGGGTGCTTGCTGTCTGGGCCGGATGAGCCTATACGCAAACTACGTCACGGCGTAGGGTCCAAGACATTGAAGAGGTCCACAAATGAATAGCAATATAGAACTTTAACACTATTCCCTTGAGGAAAAAGATCAATCATAAATAAAATAATTACTTAATACATTTAGCAAGTGAATAACAATATTATTTTATTATAATATAACACTTTTTAAATATTTTGTTTCAATATAAACTTACTGTTTTGAAAAGTTGAAAGGAAGATACGATAAGTGTGTGAGGTCCCAAGGGAAGTACTTTTGAAGGGGACTGCTGCCTAAACACACACACACACACACACACACACACACACACACAAATATATATTTTTTTATACATATATATATAATTATCATATTCTGTCGGATATAAAATTATACATTCCTTGATTTCATATGCCTTAGAAATGATCTACACTCCGCCGCGGTAAGACGTCGGACTGCTGGCCCAGAGGTCCGGTTTCAATCCTGGCTCGAGGCACCAAGGCACTTATAGTCAGTAGCCACACTGATGAGTCGTAAGACGACGAAACAGCGCTGTATGTGGATTTGACAATATATATATATATATATATATTGTGTATTTGGGCAGTAATCGAATAGGTGTGAAGTTTGTCCCTGCAGTAGCCAGGCTTGTTATTAATACTTTTCGTATAAATTCCACTCGTTATAACGGCAAATCCGATATAACAGCACTCTCAGAGGGTGCCATATTAACGGGAGTCTACTGTATAATGCCAAACTGATGTATAAAACAGAAATACATGCACGTACAAATATATATGAGTGTGTGCGTGCGCGCTCGAGCGTGTGCGTGCGCGCTCATGTGTGTGCTTGTATTTGCATGTGTGCTTGCGTGTGTGTGCGTCTGACAGGAAACCAGAATAGTGTCGATACACCAGCAAACGGACAACGATTGCGCTACAGGTCGCGCCCATATATGAATGTTTGTGTATTTGTGAGGCTTTATGTGTTAATGGATAGCAATTATGTAAAATCGTAGTTAATCTTTCTTGTTTACGCACAAGAGAACGTATGTTCGGATCCAATGTATATTGTCCGAACGATATATTAGATCGAGCGCTTTCGACTGTACGTTCAGCCATTTTCGAGATCGTGAAAACCTCATTGTTTGCACAGTTCAAATAGTGTCCAAATTAATTCCACTGTGTGCCATTGGTTGGTTGGCGTTACTTGACAAGTGGTTATTAAACACTCAACGATATTTACCAAGTAAATACAACATAAATTCTACAGCAGAATTTCTACAAATATTAAATACCGTCGAACCTTCCCACGGTGTTTTGGATTCATTAGACGCCGAAAATCTCTTTACCAACGTTCCTGTTGATGAAACTATTGATATCATCTGCCAATGTGTATATAAACACAGTTCCTTATCACCCACAAAATCAAACCTGCTATTCTCCAAAAATTACTACGTGTTAAAGATCCTTTTTACGACCACACCTGAAACATGTATACACAGACCAACTGTCCTACATTTTCTGATTTTTACATGTCTCATGTGGAAAATACTATTTTTGAAACATTGCCTAAACTTACTATATATGTCCGTTACGTCGATGACATTTTTATCTTATCCAACATCCTGGAGGATATACATGTGCTTAAATCGTCTTTCGAACATAACTTATGTCCTTAATTTCACCTACGAACATAGCATCAACAATAAAATCCCTTTTCTCGACGTCCTTGTTGATGCCAATCACCCAACCTTCACCACCTCTCCTTGCAAAAACCCTACTAGTAAGAATTTCTGCCATCTCAATTACAAAAACTGAATGCCCCCACCGGTATAAAATCGCCGTTATTAAGAACTTTATTCACCAAGCACAATTAATCTCTGCTTCCCGCACAATATTCATTTAAAGAACTTTCTAAAAATCAAGAAAACACTCATTAACAACGGCTTCCCCAACTACGTCGTTGACAACCAAATAAAATTGGCCTTAAATAAACTCCACAAAAATAACACAAACAGGAACAACAATAAAGACAAGAACATTAATTTATTTTACTGTAACCAGATGCACCAAAACTATAAATAAGATGAGTCTACATTGAAACGTATAATACACCTCTGTCGTTGGACCAGATAATGGCATTAATTTAATTATCTACTATAACAAACAAAAAACCTCAAACTAATGTTGTATACGAATTCACTTGCCCTTTACGAGACTGTGTCTCCCTTCCACAATCGAATTATTATATTGGACACACCACTACTACTCTATTTAGACGCCTTACCTGCCACCTCTCCGACCAGAGCGCTATAAGAACCCACTTAAACAAACACACCCCCTCCAAATTCCCATGCGTCAAATTCTTGTTAACAACACGCGCATAATAAAACACATCCACTGTCAAAAAGGCTTGTCATCATGGAAGCGCTCCTAATAAAATTAAAAAACCCGACCCTCAACAAAATCTCTTTCGGTCATGGACAGGGTGTTTTAATAACTAACATTTATTCCTATTCGAACTTTCACAGAGGATCACTGGTGGCAATAAATTACATAATTTCCGGTTTGGACACTTTTTTTAAAAAGATGCGTCCAAACACCGGTCGGTTCTGATTACGTTAAACAACAGAAAAAGGAAGGAAGGAAGAGGTGTGATGTCATTAAGACGTGTGATATCATTAAAAGGTGTGATGTCATTAAAAGCACACTATTCCGACATATTAGAACTGAAGACGATTACTGCAACTTTTGTATTGTATATATAATAAATAAATTCGAAAATATATCAGACTTGTCAGTTTGGGTCAGTTGGTAAGAGAGTCGACTAGCAATCAATTTGTCGTGATTTCAAATCACTGTAGGAAAATGTTAATTTTATATATCGGTTTGATTTAAGGTGACGGGACAGACAAACAGTGAAGAGTTTCCTCCCCTAAATTTGGTGAGGATTGTTCTTGTTACGGGGGGAAAACAAAGTCAACTCCAAGTTTGACAATGAGAAGCCAAAATGTGTTTTTTTTATTTCCCTTTCGCTGAGGATCACTGGTGGAAATAAATTGCAGAATTTTCGGTTTGGAGATCTGTTCTGATTACGTTAGACAACAGAAAGAAAAAAGGAAAGAAGAGGTGAGATGTCATTAAGACGTGTGATGTCATTAAAAGGTGTGATGTCATTAAAAGCACATCTATTCTGATCAATTTTTCACCAGCTGCTATGATGTCATAATAGAACGTCCGAGGTCTACATTTTTGTATTTTAAATAAGCCAAAAATGGCTTAAAACGCCAAAAACTGCCATTTATTATTATTGAAAATAATTCTTGTAGAATATTTCCATATCGCAATATTTTACAAGTATGAGAATCAATTGGACCATGGAATGACAACTTGCCCTTCGTTTCTTCCTTCCTCTCCCCCTCCCCCTCCTGCTACTAGTGGACGCATCGTTGAACTTATGAATTTTGTTTTCATATCGGTCAGTGTATTCAGAAATTAATACACTTCTACTTACACCTCGTTCCATCTTCTTAATTATTTCAAGCTTATCATTAATTGATAAGACTTTTATTTTGAATTTCTTTTCAAATGTCTGTGTTACTTTAAGGCAGCGTGATTTTAAGGGTTTACTAATCTTTGCTTTTAAAATAATGCACTGAAATCTTCATGTGTTGTTGCTGCAAACTATACCGTTTCCCGAGCAAATTGAAAAGTGAGGCAAGCAAATTAAAGAATATGGCAAGCAATTAAAAAAATACGACAAACAAATTAAAAAATACGACAAGCAAGTTAAAAGAAATATGACAAACAAGTTTTAAAAAAAGACGGCAAGCAAATTAATCGCTTTTTTTATTTGATGGGGAAAAGGTAAAATCTCTGACAATAGTCTTGCTAGAATATAAAAACAAATGTGCAACGTATAAATATGGAATCGCATGTGTTACACGGGTTGCTAAGAATGGAATTGTCTTTGTGGCTTGCGTGGTCGGGGAATGAGCCGAGCCTCTCGCTATATTAACCACTATTGCTACTTCTCTTTCTTTACGTATTGTACACCTGAAGAAGGTTTTAGAATGGATTGGTCGAAACGTTTTGGTTACAACGCAAGTGACACTAATAATGAGTTTAATAGCCCGAACAACTTTTGGAACGACTGAGACCACGCGAGTGCTCTATAAATATGACCTTGCGCCTAATTTAGATTGAATGGCCTAGGTTTTGTCTCTACAGATAATGGAACGACACTGGAGAGGACACTCTATAGCGCATACCTGGGCGAAGCGTATGGAAATCCTGGGATGCCCAATCGTCAGAATCCTCCTCTCGGCCAAAGGAAAGCAGAGAGCCATACGTTTGGCATCAGCTTGGCTGCAGGAGCTGACGGGAGGCCGTCAAATTGCACTCCCTGGTTTGGAATCAGGGTTGTTCTTCTCCCAGAGGTTGTCTTCCCAAGAGAGCCCAATCTACCCTGCTATTTTACCCATAGCTGGTTATCCCAGCAAATATCCTTTTTTTTTAGGGTAAGCTCTCTCTAAAAGGAATTTATAGTGTGAAGTGAGAAATAAGAGAGTGAAAATCTTTTTTAATACGAAAGACTCCGGAATGCGCGGGCGTGATGGGGCTGCTTACAGAAATTACTCATTGCATGATTGTTTTTTTTTCTTTTATGGTTTGCTAATGGGAAGGAATACAGGGGAACACGTGCCAGAATCTTTAGATCGTAGACCAGAATGTATGAGGCTTATCCGGTAATGATCGCATGCTTAAGCAGGTCTGACGGAGTGGGAGCCGTGTGTATCACTGTGGTTTTCAAACAAAAATAGGGAGAGGTATATTGAGTGAGAGGGGATGGGGTTTATTGGTATTGCAAACATTTTGTTGGGTAGGTGTGTCTATGCTTGTATTGGGTTGAAGTGTCAAATTTATAATATATTGGTGTCTCAGAGATTTCATTGGGATGGTGTCTCATATTTTGTGGCATGGCTCTCAAGGAAATATTATTAGGTAGAATATCAGTTTTTTTTTATCACATTGGTGTCAATGACATTTTATTATATTGGTGTCTCAGATTTATATCACATTGATGTCTTTTAGATTTATATTATATTAGTGTCTCAGAGATGTTATTAGGTTGGTGTCTCACAATTCTATTACATTGGTGTCTCAGTGATTTATTGGGCTGTAATCTCAGATTGTTTATATTGGGGTCTAAAATATATTTTTTTAAATTGGTGTCTCAGATTTATATTACATCGGTGTCTATCAGATTTGAATTAAATTAGTGTCTCAACGATTTTATCAGATTTTTATTACATTGGTGTCTCAGGTTTTTATTATATTGGTTTCTCTGACATTTTATTATATTGTTTTCTCAGAGATTTTTGGGGGAGGGGGGGCTGGTGTCTCAGATTTTTATTACATTGGTCTCTATAAGACTTTATTATATTTTTTCTCATAGATTTCATTAGGTGGGTATCTCTAAGATTTTATTAGGCTGGTGTCTCGGGTTTTTATTACTTTTCTATCGCAAAAATGTAATATCACTACTACTACCATTGCAACTGATGATGTCTCAATTTCGTGTTTTACCAAATATGCTGCCTTATTGTTTTAAAATTATTCAAAAACAAAAAAAAATATAAAGAGTTGACAAAAAGACATTTCGTTTGAGGGGTGCGTTTTTTGTTTGCAATATATAGTATTTATACTAAAATATATATTTGTATAATCTATCCATGTGTAAATAATCCCGTCAATTTTGACGGGTACTCAGCTAATAATTGCTCTCTATGCATTTCTATAGAGTTACGTGTGAGTGCTTGTAAATTAAAAGAAGGCATTTTTTCCGGATAGCCCCCCCCCCCAAACGCTGAAGAAGACATTTTCTGATTATGTGTATTAGCGTGCGTCTGGTTTCGCTTTCTCCTCTCCTTCATCCAATCAATTCGCTGACCTGAGAAAACGATTACCCAATCAGCTTTTAGCAGGAAGGAATTATCCTTAAGCCAATCAGCGCTCACTGGGTCCCTGTTAATCATTGAACAAAACTAGGAAGAAGAAGAAGAAGAAGAAGAAGAAGAAGAAGAAGAAGAAGAAGAAGAAAGTGAAAAATACTAAAGGGAGAAAGAAATGGAAAATTACAAAAAAGAAGATAATGAAAGAAAGAGAGAAAATAAAAGAATGAAAGAAAGAGAGAGAGAAAGAAAAGAGACAATAAACGAAAGAAAGAAGACGCGACGGAAAAAAAGAAAAAGAAAGAGAAAGAAAGAAAGAAAAAAAAAGAAAGGAAGAAAAATGACCAGAAAAGAATCCGTGTTGAGAAAAGACGAAATGCAATATTGACATTGACATAGAAAGAAAGAAAGAAAGAAAGAGAGACAATAAACGAAAGAAAGAGACAAAATAAACGAAAGAAAGAAGGAAAGAAAGAGAATGAAAGAAAGAATGAAAGAAAAAAAGAAAGAAAGAAAAAAAAGGAAGAAAAATGACCTGAAAAGAATCTGTTCAGAAAAGACGAAATGCAAAATTGACATTGACAGAGAAAGAAAGAAAGAAAGAAAGAAAGAAAGAGAGACAATAAACGAAAGAAAGAAAACGGGACAGAAAGAAAGTGAAAGAAAGAGAAAGAAAGAAAGTATGAAAGAAAAAAGAAAGAAAGAAAAAAAGGAAAGGAAGAAAAATGACCAGAAAAGACGAAATGCAATATTGACATTGACAGAGAAAGAAAGAAAGAAAGAAAGAGAGACAATAAACGAAAGAAAGAAAACGGGACAGAAAGAAAGAGAAAGAAAGAAAAAAGAATGAAAGAAAAAAAGAAAGAAAGAAAAAAAAAGGAAAGGAAGAAAAATTACCTGAAAATAACGAATCTGTGTTCAGAAAAGACGAAATGCAAAATTGCCATTGACAAAGAAAGAAAGAAAGAAAGAAAGAAAGAAAGAAACAGAGACAATAAACGAAAGAAAGAAAACGGGACAGAAAGAAAGAGAAAGAAAGACAAAGAAAGAAAAAAGAAAGAGAAAGAAAGAGAAAGAAAAATGACCAGAAAAGACGAAATGCAGAATTGCCATTGACTGCAAGGGCTGAAGGAAGTGATGAAGAGAATAGTAACTAACGGACGCCGGGAAAAACAAACAGGTAATTGTATTTAACGAAATAGCCTCACACTCCCGTCTCAATGTTCTTCCCTCGGGTCTTCTTTGCTAGCGCCCTTATTCGGTTCATGTCCGAATGGCCCTTATTACAGCTGCAGATAAATAACCAAAGCTGTTTATCGCTATCGCTTTGGCGATTATTCTTTGATGATTCTCTACCAGTTCTGCTGATAAGGAAGATGAGGCCTGATAATAACAATTACGAAGCCGGTAGTGGCCATAGCGACCATCCTACCATAATGGAGTTACGGTGGCTAAAAGTCGAAATCAGCAGCATTTATATACGACCTCAGCAAAATATGACACAGTTCTGCTGATAAGGACGATGGAGGCTGATAATAACGATTAGGAAGGTAGTTGTGGTTTAGTTGGCCTAACGGTTAGCGGCACGTAGAATGGAATCAGAAAACCGAATTCAAACTCCGACTGGAACAGTTTGAGTTTATTTTGCATTACTTCCCTTGGGAAAGGCGTGAATCCATCTCCCCCCCCCCAGTTTTGAGTAATTAGCAGTTGGAGTCTTTTAGCCCTCCCTGGGTGGCAGTCCATCTCGGGGGATCGAGCCCGTATCCTGGCCCCGTAAAATCTCACAGTTGCTACAGAAACAATTATTGGCTCTCCATGAATCGTTCGAGAAATAGACAAAATCATTGACCCATGTTTTGCACGGCACGTGAGTAAATGAGTCTGAGAGTAGCGATAGTGATAATCCTACCATAATGGAGTTACGGTGGCTAACATTCGAAATCGGCGTTATTTATCTACGACCTCAGCATGGCAAAATATGATAAAAGGTCGGGTATTTAATGTGGGAAATCTGTGTCACCGTGTAATATCAAACATGACGTTTAAGGCTTAAAAAATACACGAGGTGTCCCATGTAGTTGCAGACATCAGGATGTTCTCCTGAGCTGCTCGTTTCATTGCAACTCTCCAAGGGTGGGATCAACTGTTCAAGGCTTCAAGTAATTTCCGGCATTCCTCGTCACAACTGCAGAAGTCGAAAGTCGAAAGGAGCTAGCAATTGTATTCTTATATCCACAGAAAGATATTGGAACAAATAGGAACACTTGGAATAATGTGAGGAAGGACTGTAATAAAAAGAACCAAGATGAGGATGCTAGTCCGAAAGAATGATCATAAATATAATAACTTTATTCTATCAGGAACACTTTCCTTAATTCCTGACCATTGACAAATCCCACTTCCTGATTTCAATGTATTTACATAGTAAAATTATTTCAAGGCATTTCTATTGTCAGGTCATTATCAATGCATTAGAATTATACATATTATAGCCTTATTCTATCAGTAACACTTGATTCCTAACCACAGACAATCCTATTCTTCCTGATTTCTAATGCATTTCTCTAGCAAATATAATGTTCAATGCATTTCTATTGTTAATTATTTTCCAATGCTTTTCTATAATGAAATAATTTCCAATACATTTCTCTGATAAAATAATTGTCAATGAATATCTATTGTAAAGCTATTAACGATGAACTTTCATAATGAAAGCTTTTCCTATGGATATCAATAATAAATGTATTGGGAATTAATTTTCTTTTAGTATTTGCTGTGTCACTATATATGTAATCATTAAAGTCAATGTCAGCTTTGTTGGATCTGTTTAATAAATCCTATATGTGATATCACAGGTTACATAAGCAGTTAGTTGCATAATAATGAAAACAAATATATAACCAAAGTTCGGATGATATATATCGGAAGGAACTACCGATAACTTGTAGACAGGAGTTGAAATGCATAAATAGAGATTTAGTTGGTGCTATTTCTCCTGTCGCATAGCAAAGCAATCGGCCATATTGCCTTCATTCTTCAGTCTCATGTGTCTGGTTGTGTGTGTGCGCGTACGAAAGAGAGGGGGGAAGAAGAGAGAGAGAGAGAAAGAAAGAGAGAGAGAGTGTGAGAGAGAGAGAGAGAGAGAGCGAATAGAAAAGTGAGAGAAGAAACGAGACAAAAAAGATTGCGTGTGATGTTCAAAAGTTAACATTGATAAGAATATATATATATCTGTATATACTCGTATAAATGAGTGGTGTCACAGTGTTTGTCTGTCACGCTATAGAACCCTCCTGAGCATAGGCACTGCCCAACCAAATTCGGCATACTCAATAGACCTAGTGGAATGTTTTTAGCAATTTAGCAATTTAGCAATATTATGCTAAATGGAGACATATTTTGAAAACGTTCTTTAGTGACGTAATGTGACGTCAAAAACATTAGATTATTCTTCTTTTAAATCAATTCTCGAAATAAAAAAGAGCCTTTTTATGAGTATTAAATCTTTCATGTAAAAAAAGCATGTGGGTAAATTTCCAATTGATTAAATATCAATTGGAAATTTACCCACATGCTTTTTTTTACAGCTACGATATTTATTTTCTTTAAAATCGCTGATAAAACTAAATAAACAACACTAATTCATTTCAATATATATGTGCTGTAAAAAAAGTTGTTTTAGGAACTAACACGTACTTTTTAAAGGACATGCCCCCCCTCAATTTATTTTCCTTTTTGACTGCCCCCGCCCAATTTTCAACAAAAAAATAATTAGAATTTGTTCATTTCTTAGTTATACATTTCATTTGTTTCACCTTGGTATAAGAAGTTTTGTAGATGATTAATTCTACCTTTTTACAGCATTTGCAGGGTGATTAATGGGCCAAGGAAAAATGTGACCTCTGACCCGGCGAAAATGATATAAAAAGAAAAGAATAACTGATTTAAGGGGGAAACAAATCAGGTGAACAGGAAAGTAACGTCGAAACAGAGACTCAGAAATAATCCTGAATATGAATAAATAATTCAGGGTGAAGCTAAAAAAAGTATTTTTAAGTATTAAAAGAAAGACAGACGGAACAATGCAAGTGATAGGTAGATATGAATAGCTATATAGATAGATATATAGTCTGAAGTATGCCGTAGGACATGAAACATCGTGTTACTGGTCGCCTTTGAATATTTTCTTCCTCAGCAAATATAATATTAGATAGGTAGATATAGATATGAGTAGACTGAAATAAATAGATAGATATGAATAGACTGAGAAAAATAGATAACAATAGACTGAGATACATAGATAGATAGACAGATAGATATCAGGTGTGTAAAAGAGTTTCATTGATCACCCCTTTGTCAAATTTCTCATTGACCCCCACTAAACACACACACACATACACACACACACACACACACACACACACAGTCAACTGCTAAAAGACATTATCTATCTACGGTATACATGTATGTAAAAATACCCCAGGGAGCTGAATGCCCCTGCCTTGCACAATAAAAGGTTCACCCCCTTGGACAAGGTGTAGCACCTGCTAGCCTCCCTCTGACATTCCAGGGGGTTACAACATCTGGTCGATCTGGCGGCGCTACTTTTCGGAGTTGCACTGCAAAAATGTCCGCCACTCCCCCTTGAGGGGAGGGGACCTCTAAAACTGGTGGCCCAGTCCTCTTCAGATGGAACGGCGCAAATTCGGTCCCTAGAGACTCTGAACATTTGGGGATTGTCAGACTGTTAGCTATCATAGATTGACCCATAACATTTTATCCTCTTCAAATCTCTGGACGAGGCCGACTAACGCGGTCGGATACTTTGGGTCTCTCGGCTTGGCCAGGAGGTTACGCTGGGGCTACCAAAAAGACGAGAAGTATCTATCTATCTATCTATCTATCTATCTATCTATCTATCTATCTCGGTCTGTTCATTAACTAAGTCTGCTCATATCTAAATGTGCTCACCGCTACTCTCTCTCTCTCTTTCTATCTATCTCAGTCTGTTCATTAGCTAGGTCTGCCCGTCTCTCTCTCTCTCTATCCATATATGCATCTATCTATCTCAGTCTATTTCTCTTTCTCTCTCTCTCTCTCTCTATCTATCTATCTATCTATCTATCTATCTATCTATCTATCTATCTCAGTCTATTTCTCTCTCTCTCTCTGTCTTTCTCTTTCTCTATCTCTCTCCCAGTCTGCTCATCTCTCTTTCTCTCTCTCTCTTTCCCTTTATCTATATATCTCAGTCTGTTCATTAGCTAGGCCTTCTCATATCTCTCTCACTTTCTCTCTCCCTATCCATCTATCTATCTCAGTCTGCTTATCTTTCTCCCCCCTCTCGCTCTCTCTCTCTTTATTTATCTATCTATCTATCTATCTATCTATCTATCTATCTATCTATCTATCTATCTATCTATCTATCTATCATACCTAACAGACTTCTGAAGGGGCACAGCTTGTAATCTGATCTCTTCTCTCCGGCCGGTCGCTGTTCAGTTAACAAGATTAATTTCTGAGAAACCCGGACAGTCGGAACGGAAAAGCCATCTTCGCAGCTGTTCGGAAATTTCAGTTGGCCCAAACAATAAAACAAAATAAAAGGATCAGAAGACAACCTTGATTCTTTCCCTCTTTCCGGTGGAAGACATCAAGCACCGAGACGTCGTCGACACACGAGGTTTCTCTCTAGGGACTTATCGTACTTATATATGAAATGAATAATTACGTATGGT